>OY740769.1:73237438-73515499 GCA_963513935.1 Aphrophora alni
AATCGTTACCTTTTTGTGAAAAAGTTAGCTCCATAATGAAAATTTATTTTATTATTAATAAAAAGGTATGCAGAAAATAATTTTTTTTTTTTTTTAATAGCCAAAAAGACTGGTTGCTGTCACAGTAATCAATTACCAATTGAGGTGCTGTAGAAAATAATTACCAACCAAACATAAGTTCTTCAAATTTCTAATCAAATCTTACCCATGACTGGTGTTCTTGTTCCAGTAGTAATAATTCATTTTCATCATTACGAGGTTTATCAATATTAAACCACAAAGAATCTACAACTTTTGGTGTCAATCCAGGAAATAAGGGAATGGACATGATTCGTGAAATTTCATACACTAGACACTAAGCAAAACGTGTAGAATTAAACTGATTTAAAATTGGACAATTTCAATATTTAACTTGCACAATAATTAATTAAACTCTTAGGCTTAACAGTAAGAGTAAACACTATAGCTGATTGTGGACATGTGGAGCAGCTGATCACTATCACTACAATATAAAAACAATTTAAAATAAACAGCTGTTCTTTCTATTGTTTACCATAATGTTGTCGACTTTGATTTGTTTGATCATGAATTTGGTAAATCTTGGTTCTAATGGAACATTTGTTTTTTTAATAAAATTTCCTCCACCTTTGTATGATGAAAATTGTGTTTCGTTTAAAAGAACAATAATTTCATATTCTTGTTAAACCTTTTTCTAATGAATATTTGCATACAGAGATGACGACACGACTAAGAGTGTTTTTATTCTCAAATAATAATTAAAACTTTATTTTATTTAGGTCCAAAACGATAACAATCTTTCTCATTTTTCAAATTCAATATTTTAGGCGTAGTCTACACTCGTACAGCAGTATCACCAACTTATTTTTCCCAACCGGTCACCGGTCTCGATCTTTTACATACCTTGCTTCA
Organism: Aphrophora alni; assembly: GCA_963513935.1. Classification (NCBI taxonomy): domain Eukaryota; kingdom Metazoa; phylum Arthropoda; class Insecta; order Hemiptera; family Aphrophoridae; genus Aphrophora; species Aphrophora alni. Next base: position 73,238,369 of record OY740769.1, read on the forward strand.
AAGTTAAAATCAGTTCCTTTCTTTCTTGAAGTAAGGTTTAAAAATAAGTATAATTTTAATGGGAGGAGAAAACACAAACGTTAAATAATGTCAATTGCATTATAGTAAAGCGCGTTATTACTAGTTCAGCAGATATTAATTTCCCTCACATTGCTGGCTGTCTAGTTATAGTAATAGTCTTCTACAATTATTATGATTGCCAAACCATGTATCTTCAACAAAATCGCTTCTACGAACCATATTTCTTTTATAAAGAAGTTAGGAATTTTAAATGTGAGTAATAACACCTATTATATGTTTTATTTGATTTAAGTCTGTTTTAATTGTACATTATTTATTTTTATATTGTTATATTATTGTAATTGTTGAGGTTAAGTGGGAAAGCAGACCCAAGGTCCCATCTTTGTTCATAAAGGTTATTTTATTCTAACCTAACCTAGGCTAGTAAGAGCTTTCTCAAAATACCAACCTCCTAGTTATTATACATTGCCTATACCCTAAAAGAATATTTTTAGGTAATTATATAGCAGAGCTGCCTCACTTCAAAATCAATTTTTATGGGTTTTATTCTTCAAATAAATGTTGGAAAAATATTTTATTATCGAAAAAAAGTGTCGGAAAGATGATTACATAATACAATTACACAAGTAGTTTTTTCGTGAACATACTCATGACATTCACTTCAATAAACGTATGGAAGGTTTGGCCAGGTGGTTATACATATATATATAGCAACCTGGCCAAACCTTTCGTGACATATAATAATACAGCCCTACATATGCGTACACTGAAGCACATACGCAGACAATTGAACGTCAATGGAGGGAGGTGCGAGGAAATGTGCTGCAATATGGAAATTCAAAACAACATTTCCATGGCCATATAGCCGAATTTATGTTTAAGAGAAAGTACAATGAGTATAATAATCGTTTTCATCATTTATGGCGAATTACGAGTGAAATACATTTAAATTCAATAAATTCCTCATCTACTGAATTTGCAGCAGAATTTGACTCTGATTAAGATTTTCTTGTGTAATCTTGTGAAATTATGTTATGTAATCATCTTTCCGACACTTTTTTTCGATAGTAAAATATTTTTCCAACATTTATTTGACGAATAAAACCTTTAAAAATTGATTTTGAAGTGAGGCAGCTCTGCTATATAATTACCTATTTTTACAGTAATTGTTTACAAAAACAGTTACCAGTATTTTTTGTGATTAAAAAAAGTTCTACATAGTTCCTTATTTCTTAATGGTAAATGTTCAGTTTATATCCCATTGCGATTTAATATTGAAATTTAATGAAATCATATTGTACATACCGGTACCTCATTATTAAACAATTAGATCATCCTTTAGCTTGGAAGACCCTTTTCAACTAACAAAATCCATTGTTTCTGTCTAAAATAAGCAATTTAAAAGTATAAAATCCTATGCTTATCATGTTAAGGCATCTGCCTACATTAATTCCTATGGCAAATCGTGTGTCATCGCTCGATGTTTATGTTCATCTGCGCAAATATCTTAATAGTTAATTGAATTCTGTAATTTTTAAATTGCATTTTTTCTGTGAAATATTTAGACCCACATTTAAAACTTATTTTATTATTAAGAAATAAGTTATGTAATACATGAATAAAAAAAAAACATGCCAAAAATATCGGTATATTTCTTAGTAGGCTAAACAATTGCCCATTTTTACAAATATAATTTTATTGCCACTAGATAATTATGGTTTATTCTAATGACATGCTATTTGTTATAAATATGTACAGTAGGGTAAGGGTATTTTAATTAAAAAAAACAATGTTTTTTTTTCTAATTCTTTACTTTAGATTAATTTAGATGTGGGTTTACGTAAACATGGAGAAACATAGCCTATCACCATAAACTGAACTTGAAATGCTCCACAAGTCCGAACTATTAAAAAATAAATACATGTCTAAACCAACTGAGCTACACCACTCTCTAATGTAGGGTAAAATTTGAAAGGACCATTCTAATGTTTTTGCTTTTTTTTGCAAAACAAAAGTTCTACCAAAAACTATTTAAAAAAAACTTTTTTCACAGAAACAAAATTTTTGAAAGGACCATTCTGATGTTTGTTTTTTTGCAAAACAAAAAACTGTCCTATCAAAAACTATTTTTAAAAAAAACTTTTCACAGAAACAAAATGTTAATCATGCAAATGAAAACTATGGGAAATACATAACTAAATGTTGACTTGGAGAAGTTCACTATAACGTTTACAAGTTGATTGGTTTTATAACAGTCAACATGGCACTAAGTGTCATTAAATTTTATTTTTATATCAATATAATAAATTACTAAATAATATATATCAGCAGCCTGACATTGTAGAGCGTGTGCATCAGTCACTAATGAAACGTGTGGTTTCTTGTGTTAGAATGGATGGAGGACACATTGAGCATTTTTGTAGTTTGTATATAATTTTATTTATTTAATTACTTAACTTTTTTATTTAAATAAATAAAATTAATAATAATTTATAAGGCCTAATAATTATTAACTAATTTCCATAATTTCTTATTTTTATTACATTTTTTAAAATTATTAAGTAGGTCTAAATTATTTAAACAAATTATTTTATAGTTAGTTAATAACTTTAAAATATTTGAGTATTTTGAGTATTGTTGACATCTACCGAGAAATATATTTTTGTTTTTTGTGGATATATCTGTTATCCTTTAATCTATAGACAAAATTAAAAAAACCAAATGTGTTTGTTAATAACTAGGTAAATTTGTGGTATCTTGTAATTTTTTGTAAAGTTTAGCGGTTTTTGAGATATTTGACATTAAAGATTTTAAAAGGCCACCATTTAAAAAATATTCAATAGAACATTCTAGTTTTTCGTACAGTGGACAGTAGTTTTTATTGTTTTGATAAGCAGTTATGCAACAAATAGGTACCTATACAAAGTTTGACCTCATTGTCTGATATTTTTTCATCAGTATGTTATGTAGAATCACTTCCCAGAGTTTGGCCTCGCCTGTAAAATACACCCTGTATAATGAATATTTGAAATTTAGGAGGTTATGTGATTAGATTTCTTATGAAATGTATAGAGTATAGAGTAGGCCTATAACATATAGAGTAGCTGGTACAGCTAATTTTGGTTAATTTTATTTAATTCCTCTACTACATACCTTACTTCCTAAGAAGAAATTACTTTCTCATTGCGAAATTAAATTTTTCACCAAAAATTCAGAATTTAAAAACTACGAAATCCATGTTTTTTATAGGTTAGACATAAAGGCAATTCTTCACATTCGCGTCTCGTACGTTAGTAAAGAAATGCAATGTTTATATCTGTGATCACAGGTAACATGAAGTGCTGTGATTCCTCCAACATTTCTTCCTAGCGGCTGCGAAATTATATTGCACTACATATTAAGGTAAACTAAATTATTGACCTCACCAAACCTATGACAGGATTGGCCAGGTGTGATGGGGAATGAAGTGGCAGACGAGACAGCAGGAACTGCGGCTGTATTGTCACTTGTTTTTCTTCTACGATATTCACTTTCTTCTTGCAAAAAGAGCTGATCAAATAGTTGAAGACATGTTGATCAATTATGATCCCAGTACGGAGGGTATAACCACCAGGCAATCCACACTGACATCCTTACAAAATCATCCAAATTCTTCGCACGTACTGGCAAAACTTGATACTAGTAGCAAGTTGTGCGCAGTATGTTTCGAAGAACTTGGGGAAAAGAAAAGAGTAGGCTATTGGTGTCCTCCGTGTAACGCTGGGGTACACCCATTATGCTTCTCTCGTCTACAACATTACAGAAGGGTCGGGAGAGGGGCTAAACTGAAGCCGAGAGTGTTCTAAGTCGTCGATGATTTGGGCATCATCGGTTTCCCACCCTCCCACATCTACAGCCCTATTTGCCGAACATGTAAGTAGACAAATTTTATTTTATTTTATCTTAAATATGTTTAGTTCATATAAAGTTATTTAGACATGTTTTATGTTGTTTGTATGTGGAGTCATATACTGTAAATATTTACCAATCTAGGCCTGGTTTTAGTGGCATTTATGTAGTACGGACATAAAAAATTATATTTCATAAAAACTACTTTGAAATTGGTAAAACTTTTTACATATTTCTATTCACAACTATTTTATGAAACTTTTATATGTTTTTACAAAATTTACAAAAAAATTTTATCAGTGTTTTACAACTTTATTTATAGAATTTTTGTTGAAATTCGTGAATCTTTTATACTTTTTTTTTTCGTTTTGTAATTTCTGATTACAAAATGGAAAGTTATATAAAATGTTCAAGTTTACAGTTCTATTCTATGATTTATTCTCTACAATTTGGTATATAAAATTTCATTTTTGGGTAAAGGATACATTTTAGATTGATGTTTCAAAATAGGCCTAATTTTAGTGGCGTTTGTGTAGTACGGACATAAAAAATTCTATTTCATAAAAACTACTTTGAATTTTGTAAAAGTTTTTACATATTTCTATACACAACTAAATTATGAAACTTTTGTATATTTTGGATAAAATTACAAAAAATATGTAATACAGTAGTATTTATTTAGGCCTGAATTTAGAAAATTTTATTTCCGCTTTTGAAAATTTTTGCTTCCTGAGCTTATAACTTTTACAATTTTGCACCAATCAAATTTTTAGTTACATATATGAATAATTTGGACTTTTTCCTAAAAAAAGCTATGGATCACTTTATGATTGGGATAGAATTTTTATTTTTGGCGAATTTTTGAAATTATTTCGCCCGATGAAAAAAACGTGAAAGCGTTAGGTTAAGACACTTCAAAGGTTAAAAATTTCAAGTTTTGATTAATTGTGAAAAAGTGTTACTATATTCATAAGTCTGAAATAGCTAAATACTTCTTATAAAGATAGACTGTAACAGAAACCATTGTCAACAATATACTTGTACCATATTCTGTGATCAAGATCAAATCAACTGAAAAGTGCGTTAGAACTATGGTTGGTTTTAATAATAATAAGTAGGCTTAAATATATAATGTATAAAGATAATTTAATTGTAAATTTTTTTAAATATTAGGATTAAATTTGAAATACAGACAACATTTTGAATTATTACTAAAATAACTTTTTTGATGTGTCCAGTATTACTTTTGCTGTTCTTCCTACTTTTTATTTTATGGGTAACAACTTGTTTCTGTGAATAAATTTTATTTTAACTTTAAATATGACTTTTTTTTTAATAAGAGAAACTAATATTAGAATGGCAGTATTGTTTCCATTTTTATCTTCAATACTTTATTGAAACCACTGTACAAGAGTTGCAAGAATGTACATGATAATTGAACAAGCATTTAGCACAATAATTATTTTAATTCATAATATTCAGTTTGAAATGATGAAGTTAGTTAAGCAATTTGTGTTTATTCTGTCTGCTACCCTCTCCTAGTCCTTAGACCAGTGGTGACCAACCTGCTTCATGTGTGCCAATTGCTGTAAAGCATGAAAAACTATCTTTGCCAAACTTTTTGGTGATACAAAACTTTTGAAAATGGTCGATGGTATACCCTTATCTTGAGATACAGTGATGCAACAAATAGATGAAATGGCAACTAATGTTAACAAACACGTTATTTCTGGATTAGACTCTATAACATTTTTTTACCTATGAATAATTTTTTTAAAATTCTAAGTCTAAAATTATTAAATGAAAAACTAGAGATTAGGTAACAATATCACTTTAAACAGTTATTTATTAATTATTATAATACAAAATTATATTTGATATATTTTTTGATTAGTCTTTGATCTTTAATAATTACAATTGAAATAAATGTTCATTCAAATGCCTCTAGGCTTAGCTCAGTCTATATAGTAAAATTTAGATTTAGAAATATATTTTAATTGGTTCAATTAATCTCGGGATAGGCACTCGGCTGGGATGATTGTATTATTTTATTTTTAAAAACGCATATATAAATTGTAGTTAAAGTTTATTAAATTTTGAAAAAGGAATTTAAATATTCAAGTTCTTATAATGGTTAATAGTTCTAGGCCTTTAATAAGGTTCATTTTAAATTGATAAAAAAAAAAAACGTTTAACTGTTATTAGACAGAATATACCAAGTTCTGTATCTGCACTGCTTTTATTCACTGTATTAAAAAAAAAAAAAAACACTTATTAATTATAAAAACTTTGGAGGTGGAATTTTTGGCTTCTTGCTATGTCGAATGCTACAATGTTAATAATAATTTTCATATCTAAGCGGGTTTTTGCTTCGTTGCGGAGGGATCTCTTCTCTGCATCGTTTGTTGAAGTGCCGATCGTCTTCCGCTGTTGTATATAGTCCTGGTATTTTATACCTTTTCTGGATATTAGGCAATTTTTGATTATACTGATACACTTTTAAATTCATATTGTTTATAATAATTCAATTTATGGGTTAATTAGTTGTTATTTAAATGGTTAAATTTTGTTTCTAATCGCGATTACAAATATCAGCTGGGCGTATATTTACTAATTCATTCGATAGTGGCTTTGGCTTTTTATTTTACCCTAATTTTATTTCTTCTTATTTATTAGTTTATAATGCTTAGTCTCAGATGTTATTTGTGCTGTTATAATGCCCTTCAAACTGATTTTTGATGAGGGTACTGAGTCTAAAATCATTTTGTGAAGTACAAATAACATCTTTTCTTTAACTATAAACATGTAACAATGAACTAACTTAAACTTGTTAATAATAAAATGACTTAAAACTAATAACAATTCTTTCATCTTACATGGTTAATAATATCATTTTAATTCACTTTTATGGCTGTTAATCGGGGTGGGGGTTTATATGTAGTTCTTAAGATTATAGTTTTTTTTTTTTTTTTATAGGGAACATTGTCTTGATGTAGGGTCTTTACTGGGTTTCATATACACTGGGACATTGGGGTAGGTTCTTCATGATTTGTAGTTTGTACTTTGCACTTGGTGGGATGGGGTTGGGACTTATGTATAGTTCAATAAGATTGTAGTCTTTTGGTTGGGGCACACACATATAAAATTGTTTTCACTTCACTTGGGCTATATTGTTTCTTGGTTTGGTTTTTATAATACATGTGAATTATTTGGAGTTTCTTTAATACATTAAGCAACATTTATCATGTTTAATATATGTTGGGTGGCTGTTATGTTATGGTTTGTGCATAGGTATATTTATATTTCGTCGTCTTTCTGTTCGGGTATAGGTTGATGATATGGCTTTAATAATGATACGTGGTAGGGACCATAAATTTTCTGGTGATCGTCGACTAAGATGTAGGTGGATTTTCCAATTCTTTTATGTATTTTCAACGGTCCGACATAGATGGTAAAGAGTTTGGCAGTTTCTCCGTAGCATAAGCTTGATTGTGGGAACGATTTTAGTAATACTAATTCATCCTCCTTAAAAGTTGTAATTTTGTGGGATGAGTTGAATTTTGCAGCACGTTTGTCTTGGATATTTCGAATTTTGGTTTTAGTTATTTCTAATTTTTGCTGAAGGGGAATCTGTTTTTTAAAAGGGCTTTGGATTACTTCTGTCCAAAATCGTTTGTCGGTTATGTTTAGCTGTAGTTCGTTTGGGGTAAAGCTGGTCGTCTCATGTCGGACTTCATTTAGGAAATCGTTTATAGTTTGTATGTAGCTTGACCAATTTTTGTGGTTGTTAGAGCAATATGTCCTTAAACAACGTTTGATCTCTCTAATTGGACGCTCTGCCATGTTGGACATCGGATGGTGGACTGGGTTTAAGATATGTTTGATGTTATTTTCTCTTAATTTGTTGGTCCTTATATTGCTCTTGAATTGGGTTCCGTGATCTGACAAAATTTTGATTGGTTTTCCGCAAGTTGGTATGTAATCATTAAACATTCTGTCTGTTATGGCTTGTGATGTGGCTCTTTTTAGGTTATATAATTTGACAAATTTCGTGAAGGTGTCCAGAATTATAAAAATATATTGCACGCCTCCTTTGCTTCTCGGGAGCGGTCCTATTAAATCTGTGGCTAGTAGGTCGCCTTTTCTGCTGCTTTTGACTCCACTGGTCTCGCCGTATAAAGGATGGTTATTGTACTTGCATTTCTGGCAGGTGTCGCAGGTTATTAGTAATTTTTTAATACATCTGGCCATATCCTTAAATATGAAATCTTCCTGGAGTATGGTTAGGCATTTTTTCGCACCGCAGTGTAAGTAATACTGGTGGCATTCCCAAATTAAATTATTTATCAGTTTTCTTGGTACTACGATTAGCCATGACTCGTTGTGTTTTTGATATAGGGTATCGTTGTGTATCTTGAATCGTTGATTTTGCGTGCTATTTTCATCTTTGTTATAATTTTGTGCTTTTAAATAATTTTGTTTTAGGTCTAAATCGTTTCGTTGTAGTTGGGGAAGGTTCTTAAGATTTTCTAAAAGTTCGAAATTATATTGTCTGTTTAGATTTGCCACTATTAGTTCTGAGGGGTTGTTTATGGGACTCTCTATGTTTTCGTCTGTTCTTATTCTGCTGAGGAGATCAGCTAAAGTATTGTCTGCTCCTTTGCAATGTACAATTTCGAAATGGTAATCTTGTAAGGCAAGGATCCACCGTGTTAGTCTTGCGTTTAATAATTTGCATGTTTTCAAAAAGGTTAACGCTTTGTGATCTGTGATGACTGTAAGTTTTGCGTTCAGAATGTAGTGTCGTACCTTTTGTATACAGTATACTACGGCCAATAGTTCCTTTTCTGTAGTAGTGTACTTGAGTTCGCATTTCTTTAGAGTCTTGGATATAAATAGTATAGCCCTTTTATTGTTGTCCTTATCAATTTGGAATAAATGTCCTCCTATGGCAATATCGGAGCTGTCGGTCTGTAGGTAGTACGGTTGGTCGGGTATGGGATGGCTTAAGACGTTGGTTTGTAAAAATAATTTTTTAATCTCTTGAAAGGTTTGTTCTTCCTTATGGGTCCAGTTAAATTTCACCTTTTTGGATGTTAATTTCATCAAAGGTTGCACTGTTTTTGCATATTTGTCAACAAATTTATTGTAATAATTGATGCCCCCTAGGAAGCGTTTTAGTTCTTTCCTAGTGGTTGGGGAGGGAAACTTTTGGAAACACTTTATTTTTTCTAAGTCGGGTTCTAAACCTTTTGTCGTCAAATAATACCCTAGGAACGGTACTTTGTCCCTACAAAAGATGGATTTAGACAAGTTGACGGTCATGTTTGCATCCTTTAGCTTTTCGAAAACCTTTTCTAAGTGTTGGAGGTGTGTTGTGAAGTTTGGGGAAGCAATGCATATATCGTCTATATATATTAACGAAAAGTTCTCGATACTATTTCTGAACACTCGGTCTAAAGCTCTCACAAGCGCAGCTTGTGATGTTGATAGGCCGAAAGGGGTGACAATATACTGGTAGACTCTACCTCGGAACTGGAATGCTGTATAAGGCCTGGAGTCGGGTTCTAGTTGGACTTGCCAGTACGAGGATGTTAGATCTAGTGTCGTCAGCCATTTAGAGTCGGTCGCTTTGGCCAATAACTCGTTTACACTCCTGTTGCATTCGTAGTCGGGCGTTATTAGGGAGTTTATTCTTCTCATGTCTAGACATACCCTTAAGTTGCCAGTTTTCTTCTTCACTACCGGTATGATTATAGGGTTGATGAATGTGCTGTTGGACGGTTCTATTATATTGTTTTCAAGCATATCGTTTATCTCCTGCTCGACTGCGCTTTGCAGGTTTATAGGGATGGGATAGCTCTGGGCTCTATAATTGTCTGGTCGTTCTACGTGGATATGGTGTTGGTATTTGTTGCATCTCCCTGGTTTGTCGGAGAATATTTCTTTGTACCTGCATACTAAATTGGCCATTTGTATTTGTTGATCATAATTTAAATTTTCATTTGCCTTAAACATATCTATTATTTCACTGAGTTGATTATTTTCATTTTTATAATTACTTATTGGAGTTTCAATATTATTTTCATACTTTATATCATCGTAGCATACCATTCTGCATTTTGTTCCTTCGTTTTCTTCACAGTCTAACTTCAATTGCAATATTTCGCTCTTTGTGTTAATTATTTTAATTGTATTGTCGTCGAAGTTTAAATCCATCTTCATATTACTTATCGTGTCTATCCCAAAAATACATTCTTTAATCAAATATGGTACAATCACACACTGTACATCGAACTCGAATTGTTTTATTTCTGCTTTTAGCATAACTACTTGTGAAATTCGTTTAGATTTATTATTTAAGGCGGTTGTTATGAAAGTATTGCTGACAGGTAATTGTTCAAAATGACCTAATTTATTTTTATTATTTATGAACCATGTCTCTGATAAACAAGTAATGTTGCTACCTGTATCGAGGAGGGTATTGGTGTTAATTCCATTTAGTTTCACGTTGATGACCGGACATTTGTAAATTGTAGGTGGCTCGTTATTTCCGTCGTCTTCTTCTTGTAGGAGGAATTCTCCATTACAATATAAATTCGATATAATAACTTCGTCTTTGTGTTGCTGTCCTTCTTCGGTTTCTGGCCTATTTCCGATTTTATGTTTAATTTCTTGCACTGGAGTGGTTGGTGGATTGCTGAAGTCCCCTTCTTCTTCAGAATCACACGTGTAGCCATAGACTTCATTTTGTTTTTGACCTAAACCAGTGCGTTGGCGTTTAACGCGGTCTGATTAGGGTCGATTTCGGGTTCAGAAGCAGGTTTGATTAGTGTGGGTGGCCTGGTAGTGGTGGCGATCATCTGGCAGACCTTTTGTTGTTCCCTTGTTGGATATACTGTTTCTCGCTGCTGTTGGTATGCTGGTCGGCTTTGTTGATGGAAGTTTGTTGGTATAGGACCTGGTTGTCTGTCGTAAGTAATCCTAGGTGTGTATCTGGTGTTGTTGTACATGTGTTGTCCATTGTGGTATGCAGGTCTTTGGGTTGGCTGTTCTCCAGTTTGGTTTCGGTAAGGGCGGTTTCTGTAATTTTGAGTGGTGTCGTTCTGCAGTGTATTCCGGTAGGATGGGCCTCGGTTGTTGTATTGATTGTTGTTGTTGCGTTGGAATAATTGGTGTTGTCGAGCTGTCGTTGTAGTGCTTGCTCCTTCTCTGGGATTGGCGGTGTTTCTGCGGCGTATCTCAGCGTTTGCTTCCTCGGTATCTTCCCGCTGTAACAAGTCTGCGAATTCCTTTATTGAGGTTATGTTTTGCACTCGTTGGGCATCCTGAATCCTTCTATCGAAGTGTTCCACAAGCGTCGCTATAATATCTTCCTCTGGAGGCTGGGGAATCATAGACTTCATAGTTAAGACTCGTTCGATAAAATATTCACTTCTAGTGAGTTTGCCTCCTGGTCGGTATTGTTCGTACTCGAGTTTCTGTCGTGATCCTTTTTGGATGTCCCTGTTCCAGAATTTAGCAAGGAATTCGTCGCTAAACTGCTGGAAATTTGAAATGTCGTTCTTTATCAGCTGCCACCATCGGCTCGCACTTCCCTCTAGGCTGTTCTCAATAATATCGAAGAGGCAGTCCTGTTGATCGCCGAGCTGTCCTATTTTCCGGGTTGTTAGGCGTTCGTAGTATCTGTTTAACCTGTATAAATAATCATTCGGGTTTGATTGTCTTCCATTGAATTTAGGTAATATGGGGTTAATTGAATTGCTAATATCGTGTCCGGTAGCTCCACAGGTTACAGTTATTGGTGGTAGGCTGTTATTATTATTGTTATTTTTAGGGATTTCTGCTATTAAATTTTGTACTTCTTGGATTACGTTATTTTTGTTGGCCTCGATTCTTTGATTTATCAAAATTTCCTGTCTGGTTAGAGATTCGTCTAAAAGTTGGCTATTGATAGTGGTGTCTAATTTAGTTTCCAATTCATTTATTTTCTGGCTATTATTGTGGATAGTTTGCTTAATATCGACCAGTTTTTCAGTAAATTTGTCTTCGACATGGCTGATTTGTATGGCTATACCTTCTTTTAGTCGTTCAATTTCGGATTGAACCTCTTGAAAATTTTGTTTTAAGTTTTGTTGAATTTCGGTTTGAGCTAATTTTAATTTCTCTTCTAAATTTTGATTAGTTTTGATTTGGTTTACATTTAATTTTTCTTCTAATTGTTGGCCTAAACTTAGTTGCATTTTGTCTATCAAAGAAGTTATTTGTTCTAATAGGTTAGGTGTGGTAGTGCTTTGTGTTTCCATTTGTAGGTGGTGGTCTATATTTGTAGGGTCTACACTAATTTCGGTTTCCCTATCTATCGGCTCAGTTGTCTCAATGGGGTTTGGTTGTCTAAGGATGGCTAATTGACTTTCCCTAGCCTTCTCGGTTTGTGTAATGTTAGGCCTCAAGTTATAGATTTGTTGTTCTTCTTCAGAAGGATTCATTTTATTTAAAATTGTAGGTAAGTATCAGTTATTATAGTTATTAGAAGGCTAATATTACAAGTAGGCCTATAGCTTATTTGAAATTAGGTTAATCTAACAAACATAAATTTAGATCCTTAAAATTAAAATATATCACTTATAAATCTAGACTTTGATTGAGCCTAACTTAAATATATAATTAGGTTAACTAAGTTTTTCGGTTAATATGCTAGTTAGTGCCAAGCTGATATGTGTAATTTCATAATACAGTACAATCATGCCAATCACGTTGCGCGCCATATTTATAACATTTTTTTACTTATGAATAATTTTTTAAAAATTCTAAGTCTAAAATTATTAAATGAAAAACTAGAGATTAGGTAACAATATCACTTTAAACAGTTATTTATTAATTATTATAATACAAAATTATATTTGATATATTTTTTGATTAGTCTTTGATCTTTAATAATTACAATTGAAATAAATGTTCATTCAAATGCCTCTAGGCTTAGCTCAGTCTATATAGTAAAATTTAGATTTAGAAATATATTTTAATTGGTTCAATTAATCTCGGGATAGGCACTCGGCTGGGATGATTGTATTATTTTATTTTTAAAAACGCATATATAAATTGTAGTTAAAGTTTATTAAATTTTGAAAAAGGAATTTAAATATTCAAGTTCTTATAATGGTTAATAGTTCTAGGCCTTTAATAAGGTTCCTTTTAAATTGATAAAAAAAAAAAAACGTTTAACTGTTATTAGACAGAATATACCAAGTTCTGTATCTGCACTGCTTTTATTCACTGTATTAAAAAAAAAAAAAAAAACACTTATTAATTATAAAAACTTTGGAGGTGGAATTTTTGGCTTCTTGCTATGTCGAATGCTACAATGTTAATAATAATTTTCATATCTAAGCGGGTTTTTGCTTCGTTGCGGAGGGATCTCTTCTCTGCATCGTTTGTTGAAGTGCCGATCGTCTTCCGCTGTTGTATATAGTCCTGGTATTTTATACCTTTTCTGGATATTAGGCAATTTTTGATTATACTGATACACTTTTAAATTCATATTGTTTATAATAATTCAATTTATGGGTTAATTAGTTGTTATTTAAATGGTTAAATTTTGTTTCTAATCGCGATTACAAATATCAGCTGGGCGTATATTTACTAATTCATTCGATAGTGGCTTTGGCTTTTTATTTTACCCTAATTTTATTTCTTCTTATTTATTAGTTTATAATGCTTAGTCTCAGATGTTATTTGTGCTGTTATAACTCATGTAAATATTTCTCTATAGCTCTAGGTGAGAGCTATGATATCACTGACTGCTCATTTGTGTATATTTTTGTGTTTTAACAACAATAATTTTGATGTGACAGAGGAATTTTTAGATTTGCATCAACTGATTTTTACTAGAAGATATTCTCAAAGAACTGAACACTGTCATTGAAAATCACAAATTACAGTGGGGAAAGCTACTGTACCGATGGTGCGTCTTCTATGATTGGTAAAAATAACGGGTGTGTAGCTTTACTTGAAAAGTATTTTAACAGGAGAATAATTAAGTACCACTGCATTGTACATGTCGAAGTTCTTAGCGCTAAAATTTGAACTTATCTTTCGTTCTTGAAACACTACTGTGATGTGCCAATAAAATTCGATTGTGCACACTAAATCGCCGAGAATTTTGAAATTGTTCCTGGAAGTCGAAGGTGAATTACTTCTTCAAATATAATGTTCATTAACTTTCGAAATGATGAGTTCTAAAAGGTTTTGGAACTTCTGACACAGTGTTATAACTTCTTAGAAGATATTAGTGAACTGCCAAATGAATGTTTACATATGAAAAATGAATAGGGGCTCTATGATAAAGTATTTGAAACAGACATAATGAGGCATCTAAATATGTTAAATTTACATTTACCATGTAAAAGTTATCTTTTCTTCACATTATATGTTTTTTGTTATATATTTTACGGCTAAGCTTACACTTTTTTCAAACAGTTTTTCCCCAAAAGAAATTATCCCAATTAATTTGAATAGAACACCAACCAAAAGTCTAATATGGCACCCAATTGTGAAAAGTACAAAACTTTAATAACTGAATTGGATCATTCATTTAAAACTCTTATTTGCTCGTTTCCAAGAGGATTAAAAAAAACATTGAATTTTGTATTGATCCTTTTTCAATTTTTGTTCAAGAAGTAATCCAGATGAAAATAATGTACACTCAGCAAAATATAGTGTTTTGGTTTAGAACCATGCTACATTTTGTGCATAATATATAACCTATGTTCTATGTGTAGTACTGATTTTTTTAAAAAAGACCCCTAATGTGGCAGGCCTAATCCTGACAATGATAAAAGTGATTCATGGAGCAAATTAGGTTGGACACACATTACACCTATCTCAGACACACATCATAATAGAGTATCTACTTAGTTTACTGCTAGGTACTAACTTGCAATTTATTGTATCCTGAGTATGTTTGAATTATATATATATAATAATTAGGCTATTGATGAATCCTAGTTAAGGTGTTTTGTTTAACAAAGAAGCATAGCTTGGAACAATATTTCTCTTTATTATGATTATAGTAAATTATAATTATTATGCTACTATAATTTCTCCTACTTTCAATATATATCTATCTTAGTTTCAGAGAAGTTTTGCATCAAATCCAGACTTAGAAAAGTGGCAGACTGATGTAATGGCTAAAGGATTACCGAAGAAGAAACCAATTTCTGGAGTTAAAGATATAATGCTTGTTGCTTCAGGAAAAGGTGGTGTTGGGAAATCAACAACTGCTGGTATATTTTATACATAATCTTATCAATAATTAATCAATATTTTCTATTTAAAATATTATCCATTTGTGCTGAAATCCTCCTTTTAAAAAGTGTCCATTTTCTTCTTGCTTTTCTTTGTATAAATTTGAATTAGTACTTTGTACTGTGTTTTTTGTTTTTTTAATCTTTATTTTATGTATTTTTTTTTTTTTTTTTTTTTTTTACAAAAGTGAGTTTAAATTCCCCCCCCCCTATAATTTAGTTTTAAACTTTTTTTTTTTAGAAAAATGGGTTTGAAAAAATGAATAAAAATTTTATTTTCTACTTTTTAGTTATAAATAATTTTTTTTATCATTCAATTCGTTGGGAAATAGGATGACTATGTTCCGGCAAATGTCAACATTGCAACTTGCAGCATTGCAGGCTGTGACAGCATCTCTTCGTACAAATTTCACAGGTTTTGTCACAAATTTGTTGATCGGCTTTTTGAAAGCTGCCAGATTAGGATTTTGTTATTGCTACTTTTGTCGATCATGTTCTAAGAAAACTTGAAGTTCTTCAAGGGTTACCACAGCATGGGATTGCGATTTGTGTTGATGATCAGATTGTAAACATGTTCTTCTTGGTTTTCATTTGAAATATGATAACCTACTGCGCATTTGTACTTCTCACTACCTGCTGCATATTTATACTACACATATGTACCTACTGCACAACTCTGTCTATTGCGCATGCGTTTCCCCACTATAAAAATGTGTATATAACAATGAATTATTGTATTGTCATCCGAGATCAACATCTATACAAAGTTTCAAAAATTTTTATCAACAAGAAGTGGCTCAAATAGAGCTTCCCAGATTTGATGACAGATCGCTGGCTGAGAATGTGAGTGTTCTAACTCCACTATTCCAAGTTTTGAGAAAACGCAAAAACAAAGTTTGAAACACAATAAAATTGAACAGTTTGGTATTAGGTGGTGTTAGTTGTTTTTATGGTTTTTATTGTGTATTTCAAATTGGTAATAAGTGAAGCTCATTACCAAACCATGTATTTTTATTTCAATAAAATACATATTTATGAAACTTTGCTGAAGATGGAAAATTTGTTTCCCAACTGGTTTGGTTACGACAGTTCCATCTCCAAACATTCACAATGGGTTTGTATGTTGTAAGTAGAACGTTAAGATAAAAAATACTGTTTTTAGCTTAGCTAAAATAAAAATTAAGAAGGTAAATAAAAAGATAGTAAAATCGTTTTTTACACAAAAATATATATCCTAAACCATGTTAGTAAAACTAATTACTTAGTTAATAGGTCCTTGAGACAACATAGGCTACTCTTTATATATTGTAGTTAGTTAATGTTTACTATAGTTATGTTGTATGGATTTCCAAACTATTGAGCTATGGTATCGTTAAACAAAGCATTGTAAAAAGATCTGTCCACCTCTGGCATATATTTTAAAATTGATTGCAAATCTTTCTTTTTTTCTACTGGAAGCAGAGGCTTAGAGTTAATTTTCTTGGCAGTAGGAAGAATCTGTGTAGATGACAGTGTTTTGGTCTGAGGAGCAGTGGACATTTTTTTCTTCTTTGTAGGTAGTTCTGAAGCTTTACCAACTTGTTTTTTCCCCACTATAACCATATCTTCAAAACAGAATCTGTACGCATCTGAAAATATTGAACAGCTGATTGAGAATGCATGTGTACCAACTCCCAAATATTCTAGTGTTCTAGTTCCTATTGGTTGTTGGAGATAGAACACATGCATACAAACATTTCAGTTTTTTCTTGGAAATGGAACAAATAATACACCCGTTTTTAGCTATGAAAAGGTTATTTGGCAAGTAAACTCTTATTTTAAAATAGAGTAAGCAATACCAAGTGTCCAAAACGACATGTAACTCAAATCAGCTAAAAAGTGGAGATGGGAAAGCAAATTTAAAAAAGTGTGTAAAAAGATTTCATATGGGACAGTGTTTTGAACGCTATCATAGGCCTACTGTAAAAAAGTTCAAGTCAAAAAAAAAAAAAAAAAAAAAAAAAAAAAAAAAACTTAATTGTTTTTTGTAGTGTCTGCAGTTTTATTGATATAGGCCTAGTTTCTTTAAACTAATTTTTAGTTCTGTATTTTAGTTGTTACAAGATAAATTCTATTTCACTTGTCTTCTTATGTTCTTTTTATTAATTTTACTCACTTATTGTATTTACTTATTTCTTATAATTTATTATCATATTATCATTACTTTGTGTACCAGTACTTTTAAAATATCATTTCTAATTTTATGTCAACATGTTCATTTTAATACTACACTACCTGTGTGATATATTTTATATGTTAGTTTCACTATATTATTGATTATTTTATAAATATAAACATTTAAATTTTCTATCTACATTTTAAATATAAATATTGTTTTGTTTTTATGTTTAGGCTACTATATTTATGTTAATAAATATATTAACAATAATAAACTTCGTGGTGAAAGCAGGCATTATTATTTTATTAATTTTTAACCTATTTCTTACTACCTCTTATTGAATTAATAACATTTTCAAAAACTAAAATAAATGAGGTTTAATAAAAAATAAAAGTCAATTCACAATAAAATTACGTAATTTAAAATTGGTGTTTTTAGTAGCAAAGTAATGAAATGCTACAAATAATTCTGAGCTATACAGCAAGGCAAGAGGAAAACAAATATGATCTTTACTGCATAACAATGGTGGTCAGTGAAACTAACTGTGGGAGCTGAGATGAGTTGAAACTACTGAGCACAAAGGGTTAAATAACATATTATTTACTATCTAATTTAAATATGCAATCAATCTCTCTTATTATGTTTCATAATTTAAAATGTTGAAATAAAATCACCTGCCTACAAAATTACTACTGGTAGTCATAAATTTTGAATACACGATATAATATTAAAAATAATTTTTCATAAATTTGTGTGTTTTTATAGTAAATTTGGCCGTAGCACTTGCTGCCATTAAACCAGAACTGCAAGTAGGACTTTTAGATGCAGATGTGTTTGGTCCATCTATACCACTCATGATGAATTTGAATGAGTCACCACTTCTGAATGATGGTTAGCGTTGTATATGTAAGCAGGTAGTTTAAAATATTTTCTTGTTATTTTGTAGGTTACCTTAATTGAATGTGTACTTAGTCAGTGATAATGGATATTGTATATATTTCTTTAATAGTTATATATATATATATATGCTCATAAAAACTTCTTATAACATAATTGTAGCATATGAATGCTTTTGAAAGATGTAAAAATTCGATGTGAATTTGTAATTGAAATTATGTTTCAACATGGACTGTGTGAAATGAAAAAAATAAGAAAACCATGTTTTTAGAAACATTTTGTGTTTATTCAAATTTTGGAGATCCTGAAAAATCCCCTTCTAAATTTTTGCAGAAATATCCAATATTTCGATGTATCATTTTGCATCTATGTGTGTCTATATGACTAGCAGTCTACCACGAATAGAGCAATGCTTACAATGTAAAAAACAGCTGTAGGGTTATGTTGGAGTTATAATGTAGTTGTACTATGTTAATTATATTCAAGTTAATCAAGGTTTATGTTTCCTTTAGGTTTACCCAGTTAACTGTATAATTGTGAAACACTACACTAAGTTTGAAATTTAGGCTCTTAAAACCCAAACAGAATATTTTTGACACTATCTCCATAAAAATGTAAAATGGATTTATTAGTTTAAAAGGAAAATGTATCAAGGAAGTTAAAATGTAAAAAAAAAAAAAAATAATAATAATATAAACAAATTTTTTTAAAAATATATCTAAATCAACTTTTCAACTAAATCAACAAAAATTCTGTGAAATTTGAAGGTACAGTAGAAGTCCATTAGTCCGGCATCCAACAGTCCGGAATGCCCGATAGTCCGGCATCGCTCCGGAAAATTGTAAAAATTTTGGTTTTCTCCAAAAGTGTGTCTTTAAAGCAAATAAAAACGCTCGAGAGCTATTCGGAAGTTTTCGGGATCATCCGGAAGCGCTCAGGTATTGTTCGGAAAAAATTAGCGGCCGGCTAGTCTCAGCTGTCACAACAAATTTAATACAGGTGCAGTGCAGCACAGTTAATCAATCACGAAGCGTCTTCGCCATTTTTTTGTGCGTTGTTGTTTTGTGTCCTTTCACATCGCAGTATACTGTGTCTCAGTACTCTCTACTGTAATACAGTAGTACATCTGTAGTGACGTACGTAACTTTTGAAACTGTTTATAAACAAAGTGAGTTTCGTTCTAACTGCACAGTGACCATGTTTTCAAAACCTAAGCCTTCGAGTTCAAAAGGAGAGAAACGAAAACACGTAACACTGACTCTCAATCAGACTTTTTTAAATCTAAGTGAAATATGTTTTAAAGTACGTGTACATGTACATTACAGTAGAACCCCTCTTAACCGGTCTAGTCGGGACTGACACCCGGGCCGGTTACCCGTTTGACCGGTTAATCCGAGGTTCTCGTGAAAAATCGGTTTTCGTTCAAAGAAAGCTTATTTAATTATATAGCACTAAGAATTATGCAATAAAGATGTTATTGCAACTCATTTTATTGTACATAAATGTATCGTATGTATTATGTTATGTATATTATACATCAAACATGAAAAAATTAAACATTACAAAGCTTTTTTACAGATTCCCCTCTATCAAGTCTTTTGTCACATTTAACCGCGTCTCAAACGAAACCAACACACGCTTCCAAGAAAACTGAAAAGAAATGTTATATTTTCCATAATGTAGGCTATACTAAATTGATTCGTGGAAAAAAAACGGCCCATCAAACGTTTTTGTCTGTGTATGTCTGATCTACCGACGGGTGCCAATGCCGCGGTGTTTTTATGCCGCCGACAATGGGATACCGCTATCGACAAAGTCGTTTGATCGTCGCTGCTTTGGTGCCGCCGACAATGCGATACTGCTATCGACAAAGTCATTTGACTCGCCGCTGCTTTGGTGCCGCGGTGTTTTTACGCCGCCGACAATGGGATACCGCTATCCACAGTCGTTTGACTCGCCGCCGCTTTGGTGTTTCAATTACAGTACAATTTATTTTCAGAAACTCTCATCCAACCAGTACACTATGATATAGGCCGGTTAACAGAGGTTCTACTGCATATATTATGAAATGTAAAATAAACTTAGTTGTATTTGCATACTGTATTTGTAGTTTAATTATTAACCTAATTGTTCTTATAATTATGATTTATGTATGCATGTACTGTAGTTAAAAAAACAAAGTACAGTACATTTGTTTTACGGCAAAGCCTACACTAAAAAGAAGGGGCACCGCCCGATAGACCGGAATTTTCGGTAGTCCGGCACTGAGCCGATCCCGAACGTGCCGGATTATCGGACTTCTACTGTAGTGACCTAATCCCAACATACCAATCTGCATGTAAAAGAACAGTTCATGAATGAATTGGACAATACAAAAATGAACCACAACCATAGTTGAGGTTTATCCAAATATTTTATAAAATAATAATTGAGTTTTTTTGAATGTCATTTGGTATGTTAGTTTTGGTAAAGAAACTAGCCTAACTTTGGTTTCACATTTCACCAACAGGACTTTGCCCAAATTTTGATGTCTATGCAATAATTTTTGCACTTCTTATTAAACATATACTTATTTCTTGTACTCATGAATAAAAATAATTTCCACTCATTTATAGAAAAAGTAACCTTCCAAATGTATGAGCATAAAATAAAATTCTTATAATGTTGAACAATACTGTATTTGTTTCAGATGATTTCATGCTGCCATTAGTTAACTATGGTGTCAAATGGTGAGTTAACAACCATTTTTATAATTCACTACAATAATTTATGTTATACATTATATAGTTTAAATGAGCAAGCTTCTCTTATATAAATGCACTTCCTATGTCTGTTTATCAATCATTAAAATAAATATGGTCACATTTCATTGTAATTTGGTACAGACATTCTGACTATTATTATGTGAGATTTTTGCATAATAGACTAATGAAATTATATTTGATCAAAATAAAAGTGCTATCACAATAAATCTCCGCTTATACAAACTTTGTTTAATGAAAACTCAAGTAATCATATACAGTAATAAAAAAGTTTATCCCAAAGTTAATAATGTGGAATATATATTTTGTTTAAATGCACATAAGATATAAATGAACTTTTGTTTTATATAGTTAAAATGATACAGAACATACCTTATGTCTTTCTGTTTAGAGTGCCAGTTACTGAGTGTCGTGTACCTGATACAAAATATCAGGTTGATAGTTAATATTATATAGCAACTTAATATGATGAAGGAAAAGAAATAATCCTTTTGAAGGAGTTGTAATAGATCAAACAATAATTAAGTACAATACACTGTTTCTTATTTCTTTTATTAAACACTCTTATTACCAGTTTTTATTAATATTATATTAAATTAGTAATATTTTGTATTTAGTTTCTTTATACATTTTTGTTCATCATTTTATCTGAAAAATTACACCCCCCCCCTCCACTTTAAACCCCCATGGAACATAATATAATTTTTTTTTTCCAAAATCAATGTACCTTTTAGTTTAAATAAATCAGGATTATAATTCATTATACTTTTTATAGGTAAGGATATTTACTATCATATGTTTTTTATGACAATATAAGTATTTTTATGTACAATTTTTCCTTAACTCACCTGTTGACATCAATGATCAGTTAGAAATTCTTATTTATAATATAGTATGTTTAACTTTGATGCCAACTTAAGAAAGGTGTCCTTTGCTTCATAACACCCACCAACTCTCAATGATAATAGTTCTTTTATTATTTCCCAGAAAATAAACAAGCATTAAGTCTATTTGGTTTGTGTAAAATCCTATAATATGGTAAAACTTGTGATTTGGTTTGGGATTGATAGAAAAAATGAGTGAATGGAGAAATATAATACATTCACAAGTAAGAAATATTCTATCTGTTGATTAGCAACACAGACATTGAGAACAAGCATATTCGTCTTAAAAAGTTTAATTTTGCAGCATATCCATGGGATTTCTAGTGACAGAAAAATCTGCATTGATGTGGCGAGGTCTGATGGTGATGCAGGCGTTAGAAAAATTATTACGTAAAGTTGACTGGGGCCACGTAGATATTCTGATAGTTGATACACCTCCTGGTACTGGGGATACTCATTTATCATTGGTTCAAAACCTTCCTATTTCAGGTACTCATTGTTTAGATTATGTTATAAGTGTTACATTTCCCTTGATGTTCTGTGTAAGACTTAGTTGATTTGTGAGACCTTTTATGAGGCTTTGTATTGGTAAAAGTATAAAATCTTTAATAATTATAAATCTAATAAAAAAAAACATTTCTTAAGGATAGTTCTTACTCGGCTGTGTTTCATGTGCTACCAGTTGAATAAGAGATAATAAATAGGGAGATATGTTTGGGGTTTAAAATAAAATATATAAAGTAGTAGTATACTTTTTTACCTTTCCACTTTTATTACATAAAATCTAGTTTTAACATTTACGCACACATCAAGACTCTCCTATAGTAATATAAAATTTCTTTCTACAAGATTCTACATTTACTTATACCCACCTTTTATTAAAAACAAAACAAAAATGTGTGCGTGTAAATATTAGTTTTATATTTGTTTAAATATAATTTTTTTTTTAAATCTGTTAAATATAATTTTATAAATTTTGACTTTATATAACACCTTCATAAAGTCCTGCCATTCTTAAGTGTCACAAAGATCCAACCTAGGCTAACTATTTTAAAGGATATGATAAATTACTCCTTTAAAACTGGATAAATTTTGCAAAATCTGGAATATTATTTCTTTTTTACTTTCATCTGTATATTACATTATATTATACTTTAATCAATGACACCATTTTTACAACTAATTAGCAAATACAACATCCAGTATAGCCACAAAAATCCAATCATAGCCTTGATTATATCTGAATCGGTAAACAACTCAGAGTTCTCATGAATAAATTTTTATGAAATGTTATATGTATAAATTGTTTTGAAATTAGTTTTGACTTTCAACATTAACACTGTATTCTTAATTTAATCTAAAGTAATCTTTAATTCTGATCAGGTGTAATACTGGTAACAACGCCTCAGCAAGCAGCACTGCAAGTGTCTCGCCGTGGAGCAGTGATGTTCCAGAAACTGCAAGTTCCAATTGTCGGCATTGTGCAGAATATGAGTTCATTTGTATGTCCCGAGTGTCAACATAAAACATTGCTTTATGGTGATAGTACTCACCAACTTGCAAAACAAATAGGTCAGTAATTTGATTGTTGAGTATATGAGACTGTAATTATTAGTCTGTAACCCTAAAAACACTATTCGACACTAATGTCGAATGACCACATAATCCTAGTGGTAAATGACATAAGATCATTTTTTTTTCTTCAACTCAATATTTCACCCCCCCCCCCTCACTAAATCATCATCCTGCAATAATTTATATACTGTTGTAAAACTGATGTTCCAAACATTCATATAACTAAAAGTCCATAAAATGTTACAAATAAAATTAGTAAATTTTGTATATTTCACTTCTAACGAGTAACGATACAACTATATAGTAGTGAAACACAAATTTACATCATTCTTCGTCTAATTTTCACAAGTCCATATTTTTGTCGAAAAATCTACAGTGACACTATTCTATAGCACATTTTTTCACATTTCCAACTGCGCTTACCAAAATTTTTTTAACTGTTATAGTTTTGAATCTATAAAAATTAAACAAAATCAAAAATTGTAACACATTTTACAACGTAAAAATTACATTTTTTTCAATTCAACTTATAGCCTACCAAAAAAGATCTCATCACAAATATTTATATATCAATGTACTTGTTTCAATCTTTCATAGTCATATAACCTATACAAGCCACGAAAGTAGTCCGTTTAGTAGTAGCCAATAGGGAAGGAAGAGTTCGAACAACACCCTGCACAAGGCTAGCCGGGGATCAAGGCTATCGACGTCTTGCAATGCTAAGAGAGTTGTGTAAATAAGTAGGTTTTTTATGAGTTACATGATATTCTTTTGTTTTAATAATTTAAACATTTTTTGTGTAACAGATACATTAACATTATATGTCACTTATCATACTTAAATATGAACCTATAATAAAGAAATGTGTAAACTTATCTCACATTGTATGTTACTTTTAAGTCATTTGGCTTTTAATATACCGTTTTGAAATCTAATAAATTTTCTTAATAATATAAATTATTAGCTTGGTTAAGAAAATTTATTAAGCACTATTATTAACTAATAACAACAACAAAGGTGAATGAAACTAATTAAAAATTTGGATAAATCGAACAGGTTACTTGACATGGTCGTCCACGGATGCACTAATGTTGTTTATCACCTTACAGAAGCCATAGAGGTAATATTTAGTACCTTCGTTATAAAGGATAGCTCTAAGAATTTGAGAAAATTAACGTGACACATAGTCTGGAAGTACTGTAAACAAAGATGCGAGTACACAGCTCAGGCATTGACTCGACAGAAAGTTTCTGAATAATAAATATTTTCATATCATTTGTTATTTTAATTTAATTCTAAAATTTTGTCAATATTAACATTACTACTAGAAAGACATTACATTTTGCTTATAATGCTGATACATTTTAAGTCTAAAGTGGTATTTATTTACAACTTTATTAGTAATGTCACAGACAAGAGAGTATACTGCTTGTCTGTGGTAATGTAAACATTTTATTATTTTAATAGTAATAATTATTATTTCCCCTGTAATAATATTTATAACCCAGTTCAAAAATTAATATTAGTTTTTAATTGAAATTTTCCAAACTTACATTTATTTATTTAGTAAAAAATATTGATTTCATTGAGAAATTTGTGATGATTTGTTTACAAAGAAGGAAAGCAGCTACGCATGTATTACTTTTTTTTAAATTGTTCGTTAAATTATGCTCTTTGCAACTTTGATGTAAAATGAAATGCAGTATCTATTATTTTCCCCAGCACCTTAAATGAACGTAACACCAGAAGAAACGCAGATCCAATGAAATGAGTTGGCAAACTTGCTGGGGTCCTATTGGCTTCTTCATGGTCAGAGCCTCATTCAGACTAGATTTGTAGAGGCTTGTATAAATGTCATGACAAAACGCAAAATGTAATAGAAATTGGTATGTTTTGCACTAGAGAGTAGCACATGACAGAACATCGTAATACAAGAAAATATAACATTGTTCATATACTTTTTGTTAATGTTAATACTTGTCCAACTACCACAAGTATTGTCCAATATTTTATAGTATTTTTCTTCCTCTTTCGAACTATGTATTCCAAATTATCGTAGCTGTCATAGTTTTTGAGATATATACATTCTACAAAGTTGTAACCAAAATTGACCACTTCTGTTTTCTTTTCGATACGTTTACGAAATGTCAACTAAAGATTAGTAATATTTCGATTTTTTTGACAATTTTTGTATCATTAAAAAGAAAAATTTCAGATCTATCGAATGTTTTATTCCATTCCCTTGTTCTACTAATATTTTTGAGTGGCAAGTGTGTAATAATAAACCTGTCTGGTGACCTTGCTGCTAAAGTTGTGTTGCAGAATTACCAATGTAAACCCTATTGATGTCTTAAAGAGTTAGGTACGTTGAAAAATTATTGTTTTGAGAGTTTTTTTGCTTTGTTATTTATTGTGATTTATTTATTATGTTTTATTGGTATGTGTTGATACAGATTTATCTTCACAATTATATTGTACAACTATTGTGTTTGATTAGTCGAAACAAATTTTTATGCAAGTTTGTTGGTGATTTTTAGGTTAAAATTTTTGCATGAAGACGAATTTTCTCATTGTTGGAAATTTATAAATTCACAGTTCAATTTTACGTAGATTTTTCTAAACAATGATATTTAACAAGTTGTATTTTGCATAAGATTGGTGAATTTTTCAAAATAATCCTAACTTTTCATAAAGTTTATTTCATCATAAAAATTGATTTTCCAACATGTAAATTTTATAAATTGATTAATTTTTTATTCAACATTTATTCAAAACTACATTACAAAACTTTTGTAAATCTTGAAAAAGAAAAAAATTATTATGGTATTGGGCTTTGCTTTGACATTATCACTTGATTTTTTCCACATTTTTTTTTATTCCTAACATACTAACCTCCTAACCTTTACATCTAACACAGGGTGTCTACCAGTCACGGCAGACACGTATTTTGCTCTAAATGCTTGAAAGGTCACGGAAATATATTTAAAAAATTTAAAAGACCTACAAATAAAATAAAAAGTATCAGCTGATAATGAATTGAGCGGAAGAGAAATAAACAAAACGTATGCCGCATTTACACTCTCGCCGAGTTTAGGGAGAGAAGATGAACTCGTCTGAGTGACTTGATGAAACACTCGTCCAGAGTGTGCAAGCAGCGGAAGCATTACTTTTGTAGGGTTGTAGTGTAGTAGGTCTATTGGCCAAGGCTCTGCGATGCACGGCAAGTCTATTATAGCTAATCTATCTGAATGTTCGTGGACAGTTGTCCGAAGATATGTGTACAATAATATTGTTTAGATACTCATTTAAACACAGTATCGGTACACCATTCATCCATTCCAAAACCAAATATTGTAGTTATTATTTTAGTCATCAGTTATTGTTACTAAACTGTATTTTTGAAAATGGAAAGAAGAACTACTTTTCTGCTATTGGACTATTGGACCACAAATATTATGTCCTTGTTCCGATTTTTGATCGTATTCCCCTTCAAGGTAATAATTTTTTTTTTCAAAAATAAGGTGTTTAGTTTTATATGACGACATATCTAACCTTTTAAAGTTTAAGATAATTTTGTGCACATATGAGGAGGAATATGATGGGTTTTATGATTTTATTTAGTAAACTATTTATGCTAAAGACCGTAGGTACTTGGTGGTATTCCATTTTAATTAAATTGAAACAACAATTTTTTAGTATACACCTCTATACCAAACATTTTAATAAACAATACTAAACATTTTAATTGAAACTTGCCGACCATGGTTCGACCTTGACAATGCTTTAACTAGCGAAACCATGGTCGGCAAGTTTAAATTAAAATATTGTGGTGTATACTAAAAGATTGTTGTTTTAATTTTATTTTATTTAGTCTTTTTTATACAAACATGAATATAAACAAGAGCAGTGTTCGGAAACGGGGAGTATGGACGTTGTAGGGAAGAGCCGAGCAGGCAAGTAGCAGGTGGGTATTACTATACTGCATACGAAATAAAAGTATCGAGTCATTGTAATACTGTATGTACCGTTAATATCATATTGTGGCTGCAGTATACTGTCGTTCAAATTAAGTATATCATTGCAGTCGAATAGTTTTTCAACTTGTCTGAAATGACAGATGATGACTATCGAATAAGTCGGTAGTTTTCAATCAATAGTCGATAGTGCACAACCACAACACAATGAACACAACCATGCTCCCCGTGCTTTGTTCAAAGTAGTTTAACAAAGGAAAGTTGTAACTTGTTACCCTATCAGTTCAGAGTTTTAATTAAATTGTGTCGTGTTTGTTCTTAGTTTTTGTAATACATTAATTATGTAGTTTAGCTAGTGAGTGTTTGTTGTGTATAGTTGTAGGCCTATTTACGAAAGATAACTTCTTAAAATGCCAGCGTGGTTGGAAGAAGACATTTGGAGGTTATGGTTAAGGCAAGGGAAAAATATCAGTTCCTCATTTTGCTCATTACGTAAAATGTAAAAAGATTATTGATGTATCTCACTCAGATATAACGATGTCAAATACCATGCTAAGGGTAAAAAACACAAACAGCTTGAACATGACATGAGAAGTGGCAACCAACTAACACTTCATTCTTTCAAAGCACTGACAGGGCCTGTAACACTGCAGGAAAATGTGAGCGTTATCGCATCCAGTAGTAAGCCTAGTAGCTTAATGCTAGAAGATTGTGGCCCAGCCAGCCAAGGAGCTTATTACCAATAATAAATATAAAGGGTTTATAAGTTATATTGTTTTATAATTTTATGAGCGCACAATAATTAAGAAGACAGATTTTGTCATATCAGCACTAAGGTTGGAAGAAGATGCTTGAAGTAGTCAGTCCACAGCCAGTCGACATCTAGAGCAAAATCAGGTCGGACACGCTCTCGGCATGCCTGCTGCACAAAATTATTATTAATCATGTCTACGAAAAATCTTCGAAAAGGGGGGGAACGTAGGAATATTTAAATTATAGTTGTAAAGAAAATTGTAGAAACCTTTTTAGCATTAATAAGTATAGTCATTTCTAAGCAACTTGCGTGTAATTTCATTATATTGCCTGAGATCGCGTCACTCGGTTCATCCTGATAATTTAATCTAACGTGAATGCTGTCTCTAGCTAGTGGAGAACTCTTCCAGCCAGATCCAAAACCAGGGTTTTCCGCTGTTAAATAGCAGGCGACGGTCACAAGATGAATCTAGTTGTAGTCGTAGTAGCATTTTTTTGTAGACCTAGTACATCATCACAGCACGATTTAGAGCAACCATGTGGTACTTTTAGTGTAGAACCTCAAAAGGCAATTTCACATTTCCTATTAAGTGATATCGTAACAAAGGCAGAAGTGTTGTGGGCAGCTTACCATGTTTCAACACATATATCAACCCGTTCTGGGGAAAAAGCTGTTAAACTGTTTCCCCAAATGTTTCCTGATAGCAGCATAGCTTCGAAAATAAAAATGCACAAGGATAAAATAGGCCTGTTACCCATGGCCTTGGGCCTTATTTTTGTAACTTAACCTCATCTCATGTCAGAAAAAGCCCAATATTTGTTTTGAGTATTGATGAATGTTTAAATGATATAAGCCAAAAACAGCAGTTAGATGTTACGGCAAACTTCTGGGACAATGATAAAAACTGTGTTCGTACCAGTTATTTAACATCAGCTTTTCTGGAATAGTCTGGTGCGGAAAATGTATTAGAAAATATATTGACTATTATAAAGGAAGCAAATTTGAATCTTTTTAAAAATTATCCATCTAGAAGAGGTATTTACAAGTACATCACCGGTTCCACAATTTTCCAAAAAAGTTCTGTGCCATACGTTGGACTGAAGATTCGTCCGTCATACAAAGATGCCTGAACATGCTTCCGCATCTTCAAAAATATCTACCTGAAGTGCAAAGAAATGATAAAAGTAGTTTAGGTGCTACATGTTTAAATCCAAACATAATGACAAATGAGACACTATGAGAAAGTAGAATTAAGGTTGCCATTGAAGAATTTGTTTCACATAACTAGCTTACACCAGCCGAGGGAGATATAGTTATAAGAAGCTACTTAAGATTT
The DNA here is from genome assembly GCA_963513935.1 of Aphrophora alni. Classification (NCBI taxonomy): domain Eukaryota; kingdom Metazoa; phylum Arthropoda; class Insecta; order Hemiptera; family Aphrophoridae; genus Aphrophora; species Aphrophora alni. The sequence goes on from OY740769.1 coordinate 73,267,924, forward strand.
TGTGAAAATAGCTATGTCAAAAAAAAAGCTGAAAAAGTTTAACTGGAAGAAAGACAGGTTGGATACCTTATTTGGAGACATTTTTTCTTGCTTAGAAAATGAAGAAATTAACAACAAACTAGAAACATTCTTAAAAAAAGTAATTGTATGGTTTCATGGTAACGCAGCTGTTGAAAGGAGTTTTTCATTCAATAAAAACTTTTTTTTTAAATATGTTAATATTGTATAAATAGGCTTTTTGAGGCATTTTCACTTCATTTTTTCCACATTTATTGATTCCTTACATAATAACTCCAAAACCTTTACATCTAATTTTTTTTCTGTTCATTATACAGATATATTTTATGCACCTTTCTGAAAAAATTATATATAACAAGTTTTTTGCATAACATTACTATTTTTTATGAAATAAAAAAAAGGAGCAAAATGGGCAGAATTTGTAGTAAGCGGTTGTAGAGTTAAGAATCTTTATAAGTTTGGTTTCGAAATTCAAAAAAAAATTGCATTTAAGTTATTGTATAGGTTTGGCAATTGATTCTGTAGTGAGTTACAATTGCCCGTTTGATTGATTTCTACTTAGAGATTCCATTAATGTTACAAATGTAATAAGAAAAAGAGATATTGTTATGGATAGTTATAGCATAGTAAAGCAAAGTTATTTATGGTTTAGAAGGTAGATAAGAACCAGTTCAATTGAACATATAAGAAACGATGAATTTAATAAAAATCACTACTAATAATTTTAAAATACCGCTAGATTTACCTAAAACGAGGACTAAATAATTTTAAAATCTAACTAAAAAAGAAACTTTGATCCTGACTTCCTAGAAATTGTAGTTATATTTTTGATTGGACAGGTTTTGTAGTCTAATTTTACGGAAATCATAGTGTGTGTGTGTGTGTGTGTGAAATAATAAGTATATGTGTATAAAATTCATATACACATAAGTTTATGGCATGAATGGAAAATATAAATTCAAATAAAAATGAATTATATAATTTTAAAAGAAAGGGGCAAATAAATAATAGATTCAAGTTATAATAAATTGTAAATTATTTCTGGCTAATTAAATCAGATATAAAACTTATTCATAGAATATGTCTACCAAATTTCAAAAATTCTTGTTCACAAGTTATTAAGTGGATAACACAATAAAAATGGGCAGATTGTCAAATTGTGTTCTACGAAGTAGGATTTGTACAGATAGAATGGTTCTGGCTCTGCATAATAACGATCAAAAAGGGAAATTTGCAAACGGACCAAAATTTATAACCACTATGTTTTATTTGAATTTGAATTCCTGTTGTAAATGGTGGAACACAATGATATAATTTTTAAAAATCTAAAAAATTATTTAACATTTTTTAACCTAAAAAATGATTTGAACATTTTTTAACCTAAAAAATGATTTGAACATTTTTAATGTTGTACAGGTGTTGAAATTGTTCAAGACATACCTTTGGACTCAGATATCTCTGCTTGTTCAGATTCAGGGCGGCCAATTGTTGTTGAAAAGCCTCAAAGTTCACAGGTGAATATTCAACTTGGAAAAACTAGTAGACATTATCTATATAAAAATTTTGTATACTGTACTTACAAACAAGATGTGAAACTACATATAAACAAGAAAAAAGTTATAAAAAGGTAAAGTTTGTACGAAATAATTTTGGAAACTACATAATCAATTTGGAAATTTGTTACCTGTTAAAAAGTTTATTTCTTCTTGATGGAAATTAGCCATTTATATATACAAGGGTACAAAAAATGGGAGTGAACAGTAAATGTTTATTTAATACTCAGTACAGTAATATTGTTTCCTGTGAAGTTAACTTTACAAGTATAATATTACAATTACCTGTTGTTGAAGTCGCTACTGTTGTTACAAAGTCAAGAGTTAATATTATTCTAATATAAGTATGTTCCAATAATATTTTCCTTCCATGTGGGCAAAAGTTATATCAACATTGTATTGAATGATTAAAACCTAACACTGTATATATTTAGTTATTGTAAAATTTGGATATGAATAAAAATGACAGAGTTTTATATTGTTGAAATATAAAAATTAATATTTTAACTTTATGCTACCATACTCTTCATTCTTAAATTTAAAAAAAATTATTATTTAAGAATGAAGAGTATGGTAGCATTAAAGTTAAAATATTTCTATGAACAGAAATTTATATGAAGTAGAACATGTTTCTTTATAAAATAAACATGATATAATAGAAGGGTAATAATATGTTTAGAGTTCCATGTGTATTAAAACTAATATATATATATATGATAAAGTAGAGTTCACCGATTCATGTTTAATAGTTGGATTTTAGAATGTAGTGTGATATCGAATTTAAAGATATGTTAAAACTTACTGCCTTTTAATTCTGCTCGAGGCAATCTTCAAAAAGCGTCCTACTCCTCCCCCTTTTTTATGAAAAAAAGCAATCCTTATTTTTATTTTTAAGAAAATAATGTGTTGCTATCTTGGAAATAATTTAACAAACTTTTGTTGCATGGACAATAATCAGAGGAAAACATGTTCAGATCATTGAAAAGATAGGTAATCATAGTCAACTGTTTTCTATAGTACCCACAAGAAACTAGCAAGTCATCATTTCTATTCAACCTGTAGACCAGAAAGTAAGACGGTCTATTCATAGTGGTGGCAGTTTTTTATTAGTACAGATTGTAGGTTCATTTTTGTTGTTGAGATTTTTGTGATCACAAGCTTTATGACCTGTTTAAATTAAAACATTTATTACAATTAAAAGTCCCTTACAATACCTACACAAATCTATTACATTTTTGAGCAACAAAGTAATTTCATGGGTTTGTTTTGTGATAAATAAGCAAAGAAAGTGTTAAAGTCCATGTAGCTATGGGCACACAGGCAGGATTCAATGTTAGGGGTCAGCAAGAGGCAACTGTTGTTAAACAGTTAATACTTTAAATATACAATATAGGTCTATGAAAATTACTGTTCCTATGCATTCAGAATTGTTTGCTACTACAGTAGAGTCCTGCAAACTCAGTGTAATGTGGACCGGATTTGTGCCGAGTTTGTGAAATGCCGGGTTATCGGGAATAAGGGCAAAAAATAAATTGTAATTGAAACACCAAAACGGCGGAGATATCAAACGACTATCGATAGCGGTATCCCATTGTCGGCAGTGTAAAAACATCGCGGCACCAAAGCGGCGAGTCAAACGACTTTGTCGATAGCGGTATCACATTGTCGGCAGCATATTAACACCGCGGCATTGGCACCCGTCGATATAGCAGACATACACCTGCAAAAACGTTTGATGGGCCGCTTTTTTTCCACGAATCAATTTAGTATACATTATGGAAAATATAACATTTCTTTTCAGTTTTCTTTGACAGGTACACACAGTATATAGAGTAAATAAAAATGAGCGAGTTACGAAAACAGAAGCGTGTGTTTTCGTTTGAGACGCGTTTAAATGTGTTAAAAAGACTTGACAGAGGGGAATCTGTAAAAAAACTTTGTGACGAGTTTAATGTGGGAAAAGTACCATCAACGATTCGAGCAATCGAAGTTAATGCCTGCTTTGGGATCTGCCGAACTTTTACGAACATCGCTGTTTTTAGAAATATATTTTTATTTTTTCCCGTCGGGGTCGCCGAGTAATCCGGACTGCCGGGTTATCGAGTGCCGAGTTTGCGAGACTCTACTGTAATTATATTAATTAATTATTCAAAATACATTTATGGAATACAAGTTTATTAAAACTGAATGGTATTTGGGGAAATATGTCTCAAAATTACTTTAAAAATGAAATGAAATTTTTTTTACGAAAATATGCTAAATGTAAAGTGTGTTTTATGAATTTCATACACGACTATTTATCTTAAAAATTTTTGTTTATTATTTAACAATGCTAGCTTTGAAATTTGGTTTCATTTGAGAGATAAAAATAATGATTATAATTTAAGAAATTTAATCCCTAGAACATTTCTTCATTGTGTTTGCCTTATATGAAAATCTCTTTAATAAATTCTAGAGTGTTATGTATATTTTCATCCTCACTTAATCACATATAAAAATTTTGTTTTGTTTGATTTTCTTTACTATTGGAAAAACAGTCTCTGAGAAATAACATTCAGAAAAACAGAAGGGCCTTGTCAATAGGGTGAACACCTTAATATATTTTCTATCCATTATTAAAAATAAATTTGATATTTTAAAGCTTATGATGACTCATTTGAAAACAAACTCAAACACTATATTGATTTCCAATTTTTTTTTTCACATTTTAGAAGTTGGATATTTTGCTATTTAAATATTTTAAAACACCAATAAAATATTTCAATAAATCAGATACTGATTAAGTTTTGTGGGACCATATGTATTGTGGTTGCTTCTTTGACATATAACTTTTTTGTGACTCCTCTACTACCATTGTTCAACAATACCTCTCTCCCTCGCACACCCTGGTAATTATTCTATGCTACAAAATAAATATAATCTCCACATGATAAGTTCTATAATTATAAATTATAAAAATCAGTCTGGTTTTATATTCACAAATATAATCTTTTATTTTTATAAATTTCTTTTATTTTAATATTTATGGTTCACCATTAAATTTAAGTACCAGGAAAGCCGATCTCCGATCGGGTTATTGTCTCATCTACAAAAATGTGGGCATGTTATTAGTTATTTGGTTTTGTTATAAGTACAATAATTATCTCTCATTATGAAATTTTTTTAAAATATATTTTAAAACTTTTATTTGTAGATAGAACTGTGCCATGTTTTCTATATAGCCTACACCCCACTTAATTATAGAATTAATTTTGTTTAAAATCCTTTACTAATATCTAATATAGAATTTCTTACTCTAACATAATGAAGTATTTTAATATTATTTAAAGCTATGCATTTTTAATTTCTATATGATATTTATATAAATTTTGAGTCACTTTTGATTTTTCTATAATCTTTAAAATTTCTTGGAAGGTATCGTAAGATCCTTATTTCAGCTAATTAATATCAAAGGATTTTTGAATTTTTAAAACCTAGCGTTAGGCAAATAATTGATTTCAAGATTATTTCATTTATGGTGAATCTGGTTTGTTTTATTGACTTTAGTTTGATTTTAATTTTAGTTTTGTTATTAATTAAATGATTTTAGTTATGAGATCTCTCTTACATGAATGTTTTAAATTACTGACTACTCACACAATTATCTGTATTTCCGTCTATAGCACTTTTAAGTTTCACTTTACTCACTTTTCACGTTTCTTTATCAATAATTTTTTTTTTTTTTTTTTTTTAAGAGTAGGAAATAATCCTCATGGACCTTCTCTTACCTGGGCCCTGTGCCCAGGTTGTGCCGGACTCGTACCGACTAAAAAAACCTCCTCTGTTTTCCAGGGCTTTTTTGCCAAACACGGAACCACCTTCCGGCTATACCCATCGTGTTGGCAAACCCTCCTTCCTAGTTCTTCTTTTTAGTACTATTCCTTAATTAATCTCTATGTGCTTGCCTTCCTTTCATGATGGTAATTACGAAATCCTCAGCTATTTTATATTTTTCAATGGATTCCACCATTTGACTTATGAAGTTGTTAACATCCACTTGGACTACAATAACTCTGTACATCTTTCCACGCCTTGCATATGAAGAGCGTATGCATTGCATCATCATACTCATCACCACAGTGGCTGCAAAACTCTTCCTCCCTTATCGTGAATCTCTTCAGGTAGTTTATTTATAAAATTTATTAAAGTTATTGATTTAATTTCTGAACTTTCACTTAACAGTTAACAGTTGCTTAACACACTTCATAATGCTTTTTATATCTTATTTTGCTTTGAGTTACACTCATTATAATTATTTTTGAACTTGTTTAACATTTTTACTCTTAACACATTTTACTATTGGAATAGACTTGTTATACATCGGTTGGTTTGTTTATTGTCAGAAGACTGTGGCTAGTTTTGAAGCATCTCCCTCACTTATTTTTACATGGTTAATCATTTTAAATTATTTTTGTATTGTCTTTGGATTTCATAGGATGATATTCACCGGATTTTTTCGATTGGACATTCCTTTTTTATAATTGTGTATTTTTCCTTGAAACTCTTTAATTTAATACTTCCGTCCAAACAACGTTTCGTGTATAACCATGTATTTGGCCATTATTTTCTACTGGTAACAAAATTTTTAGGCTGTTTCTTCTCTTTACTCTTGAAAATGCTACGTAAAGCATGCCATGCATGAAAACTGGACTTCTTAAATCAACACCAACATAGTCAAATGTTTGGCCTTGCGATTTATGAATCGTCATGGCAAATGCGGGTTTGACTGGAAATTGATGTCTTTGCATTGAACATCCCAGCTGACTTTTGTTTGATTCCAGAGTTATTCTGGGAATATGTACTTCTTGTCCAGAATGTTCACCAGTTATAATTTTCCCTTTAATTATATTGTTGCATAACTGGGTAACAGTGAGTCTAACTCCATTACAGAGGCCTTCCGCAAGATCTAAATTTCTCAAAAGCATAATTATTGTGTTTGTTTTTAATTTTAGCTCATGTGGAGGTAAATCTGCAATTTCAATTGAATTTAGAAATTCAGGAGTAAATTGCAATGTATCTTCTGCTGGATCTTTTATTGAATCATAACTTTTATATTGCTGACTTTTACCACCTAACTTTTCAATGATTTCAGCATTAATTTTGGCCACGTCCTTATTTAATGGTGCTAAGATTGCTCGGTCTTTCATATTTCCATATTGTCTGTTAATCAGGCAGTTGCCAAAAACTTCATCGATTAAATCACCATTTGAAATGATATCACTTGGAATTTTAATTTCATCCAACTCGTTTTTTGGAAGTTCACCATTCCCAACTTGTAGAAGATAATTAGCAAATTCTAGTTGCTCCGGATCAACACGCATATTTTCTGTTAATGAAAAAAATTTAAAATTATGCCACAAAGGGCTCTTTTTTATTGACAAATCCACAAGTTCACTTCGATTAGCTCTTGGTTGAACTGGCAAACACTGCCGAAAGTCTCCTCCTAGAACCATAACTTTACCTCCAAATGGTAAATTTGGATTAGCTATACTTCGTAATAACTCGTCTATGTTTTTAAGTCCGTATTTAGGGAGCATAGGAGCTTCATCCATTAGGAAAATATCAATTTTTGCAAGCTCTCTAGCTTTAGCTGATCCAGGTTTAATATTCGAAACAGATTCAGCAGTTAAGGGTACCTGAAGGCCACAAGTTTTATGAGATGTATGGCCGTTTGGCACAAGCATTGCTGCGATTCCTGTAAAAGCCATACACTTTACTTTATAATTTTTAGCCGAAAGAACATGATATAATGTTTTATAAATAAATGTTTTTCCAGTTCCACCTGGTCCATCAATGAAAAAGCATCTCTGTTGCAAATTATTATCAAGTGTATTTATTATGGAATCAACGACTTCAATTTGATTGCCACGAAGTTGTTTTCTCATCTCTTCGCCAAGTGCAAAAGATCGATCAATATTTATTATGGCATCATTAATTACATCGTAACCATCAATATCATCCATCTGAAATCGATCTACCCAAAATTGAAAATTTCGACCTTCAGTTGCTTGAGTATTGAGCTTATGAGCGATAATTCTGTAAGCTTTTTGAATAGCTTCATCAACAGAAGTACCATTTTCTATGGCATGATGAATAAAATCTTCAGCCAAATCTTCTTTAAATGTATCCCACAGGTTCTTCGGGTTTTCGGGAGCTCCAAATATTAGTATTTGTGTAAAAAGTGTTCTCATTGCTCTTGGCATTTTTGACAATGATGATTCTCGTAAGCAATCAACCCATTGTTTATCATCGTAAGTTAAACCTCTACCTAAGCAAGCCTGTTTGTAAGAATTACATTTTACACCATTAACCATAAGCAGATCGTCAAAACTCACAGCATCGTTAACATGATACAAAAGTAAACGTAAAAAATATAACTCAGGTTGTGCAACAAATGTAACATTGTGTATTCTACCAATAACTCGTATATTCCGTTGTCTTTCAACCCATTTGCTTTCTTTTCCTTCCCATCGATAAAATTCTGGCATTTGCCAGTAATAATAAAAAGTATTATTTTCTGTATTGTCATTATTTTCAATTCGTTGTTTTTTAACTTGGTTTTCTCGGAAGTAAGCTTCTAACATAGAACCCTTTCGACCTATATTTAGTAAATCTTCCGGGGCTTGTTCAATATTTTGAATTCGATATTGACCAGGCAAATGGATATCCAGTCGTTGAACAAAATGACTTTTTTTTTGTATCTCATTCCCAAATAGTCGCCAGCAAGCTTCAGGTGGAGTTATGCATCTACCTTGTATAAATTTATCTGCTTCATTGTAATTTATAGTTGTTTGATTTTGGACAACTTTTAAAGAAGCGCAATCATGACCTTTATATATATATTTATAAAGGTACTTAACAGCCCGAATGCTTCCAACGTATTCAACATTTATGTGACAGTTAAATTTCTTCAGGAAGTATGGGTTGTAAGGAGCTACATGGCGATTATCTCGAGTTATTTTTTGACCTTGAGCATCTTTACGATAAATTGCCTCTTCATGAACAAAAAAATCACTATTATTATGATCTAATTTAGGATCATACCTTCTTCTATACTTTGGCTTGCCATCGTCTATTAAAGAGGTTGAATCTTGAAATCCTATAGGAAATTTAAACCTACAACTCATTCTACCGTTTTTATTCACCATGCATGATGCCTTTTGATTTTGTTCACCACATGCATTATGAATCATCCATTTCTTAACTAATTCTCGTAGTTCAGCATCGTCTTCTACGTCTGGAATTTCTGCCGAAACGAGATCATCTAGTTCTTCAGGATTATGTATCTTATCTTCTTGCTTTAAAATAATTAACAAATGCATATGAGGTAGACCTCTTTTTTGAAATTCGACAGTATAAACGTAAGCAGCAACTTGCCCAAAAATTTGTTTTTTTTCCAAATCCTCAATTAACTCTACAAATTTTAAATATGCGACTCTAGCAATAATGTCTGGTCTATCTTGAACTATTTGCTGCCAATCACTTCCATTTTCATTCATTATATTAATAGCTTCCTTAATTTCCGGCCAATCCGGGTTACATGTCATGGTTATAAAAAATTCAGGAGACCCGAATCTTCTAACCAGTGCAATAGCATCTTCAAAATGCTCAGAATAATATCTAGTGGAGCCAGGAAAAGACGATGGAAGTATAATCTTTTCTCCCAAGACAGCATTGTTTTTTTCTGCCATCTCGTTAAGATAATTTGTAACAGATGTATAACTGTCTGCTAGTATTTTCTTTTGATTCAATTTTATCCATTGAACTCTATCATATTCTATTCTAATGTAAGTATCTACAAGGTACTGTTGAAACAGCCGTCCACCATAATGCAAAGCATTAAATTTAATGTTACGTAAATCATATCCCCTTATTGTTTCATCGAGTGAAATACATTTTGCTAAATGTGGTCGAAAAGCTATTCTATATCGTGCGAGCTCAAGTCTAGTCATGTGACCTCTACTTGGATATCCTTCTCTCAGCAGCATACCCGGTGAATAACCAAATGTTCCTTTAGGAAAAAATAGTGGGTATGTTAAAGGTTCTGCGTGTTTATCAATATTTTTCATTATTTGAACTGATTTTCCGCGTTGTCTAATTATTAGTGGATTATCTGGAAAGCTTTGATCAGCGTTCAAAGTAACCACAGCACATACTTCATTGCTTTGAGGAACATTGTATCTTGTTGGATCAAGTCCTTCTGGGCAAGTGAATAAAAGCCTAACATTTGGTACTGGTATCTGTTGAATAGCTGCTTCTCGTTCAGCATCTTCTGCTACTTCCCTCATCATCATATAGCCCCGTGCAAATGGATTTTCAGGACGTATGATTCCCTCTACTAACTCAAATAATGGTATACTAATCCCAACATTTAAAGGGTATTTTCCTCGCTCCGTTACAGCTTCATCTGGGTCGAGAAAATACATTTGTCCATACAGAGGTTTTTCGAAATTACCTTCTGGAGTTTGAGTTGGTTGTGCAGCTGCATTTATTTTATGATAAACCTGACCGTTGGCAATGTAAGTGTATATTCCACGATTATTTATTGTACGGTCATCATCGCATGAATAAGATGCCATTGCATACGATGAGTTTATACTTTTGATTCTTTGATGAAATTCAGGAGATAAGGGATGCCTATGCGAAAAAAGTCTTGCTAATTCATTTGGAAAATCAGCATGTTCAATATTAATTTTACCCTTCAAACAACAATCCCCGAATGAATTATTATTTCGATTACCTACGCGTTCTTCAGGAAAATGTAACGCTCCACAATGCACGCACGATACATTAAATGCTCCTAAACGGTGACATGAAACATCACTTTGAACTGCTAACTTGTAAGTAGGTTTCAGCGGATTAGCTAACAAACGTCTTTGGCGACGAGCATTCCGACGTCGCTGTTCTTCAAGACGTTGTTCCCTACGAGCATGGGTTTCAGCTGCTCGAATTTCATTTGCACGCATTTTTTAAATTTCTAATCGCTGACTTCTTTGCTCAGGAGTTTCTTCTTTTCTTTGTTGACTATTTCTCTGACGCATATCATTCAAACGCTTACTTCTTTCTTCTGGAGTTTCATCATTTCTTTGTTGATTAATTCTCTGACGCATATCATTCAAACGCTTACTTCTTTCTTCTGGAGTTTCATCATTTCTTTGTTGATTAATTCTCTGACGCATATCATTCAAACGCCTACTTCTTTCTTCTGGAGTTTCATCATTTCTATGTTGATTAATTCTTTTACGCATATTATCCAAACGTTGATTTCTTTTTTCAGGAGTTTCTTCATTTCTTTGTTGATTATCCCTTTGGCGCATATTGCTCAAACGCTGACTTCTTTGTTCACAAGTTTCTTGAGAGATTCGTTGAGTGACTCTTGAAAGATCATCACTCAAACGTTGTTGACGTTCTTCTGCTGTTTCATTAAAATTTTTGTTACGTTTACGATGAATTCTTGTTTCTGTTGATTCTTGACTCTGTGAATCATTCAAATCCATCATAACTCCTATCAATCTATCTATGCAAAGAACTTTCGCTTTACGCACTGGTCTAGCAGTAGCAGAACTATCATTACTTTCTTGATTAAAAGTTGTTGTTTGGACGACATTATGGAATGTTACTCCCGAGGTTGATGGCAAATCGTAATTAAGAAAGTTGATAGAAGTTTTACAGTTATTTGGAGTATTGATTGTAGAAGTTGTTTTCAAAGTATCATTAAGATTTATTTCATCGTTAGAATCAAGATCTGTAATTTCAAATTTAGCTTCATAGCTTGTTTGTTCAGGTAAAAATTTAGTATCTAGGGATTCATTGAAATTCGGCATTGGTGGCTCATGTTTGTTAAAATTAAACTTACGTCGTTTTGGAGGACGTCCGCGTGGCATCTAAGAACAAATTAAAATGCATTGTTAAAATCTTTGAAAAACGTAATTGTTACCTTTTTAAAAAACAATAGGGTTATGAGCCATTAAAAAGAGGTAGAAGGGGTAAATGACATCATCACGTGAAAAACGCTCCTATCTAACTGTATATAACAGTATGATGTCACAAAATTAAATGCATTATTCCTCCGGTTAAATGTTGTTTAAATTAAAAATTTAAAAAATATGTATCTAATTTAATAGAATAAGATAATATTTTAATGTCAGCTACAAAACAAACCAAATAAAATTTCAAAATTTTTTCATGCAACAACGCTAAGGATTGCATAGACATAGGCTATACTTATTGATCTTTCTAGGTTATACAAATTATATTCTAGGTAAACAAAATCTAGGTTATACAAATTCTATTCTAGGTAAGCAAAATCTAGGTTAACAATATCAAATTAAATGGTCTTTTTGTTGGTTACTTCTAAAAAGGTAGAATACGTCAAAATGTTTTTTTAAATTTATTTTTTTAAATTAAAAAATACAATATATTTGTGAATGGGATCTCGTGCTGTCTAAGAAATCCCGTTTTTTATGAAAAATTATATTCAAAAGAAAAGTTATTAAATTTTGATGTATGATGGAAAGAATTTAGTTCAAATTGTTCGCTATGTTTAGTTTCGTTACCTGTGTAGTTCTAGATACAACTTCGGTCAATATGACTACGAAATTCACTTTTCCTCACACAAAAAAAGATATCTAGCTCCTTCAGAAGTCCCACAATAAAACGTTACGGTATTTTAAGCTTGCCGGTTACAACTGCATTGTTTTGAGTCGTCCATTCTTATTGGGCGGTGAATCTGTTGTCAAGGCAACGAGTTTGTTTTTCAGTGTTGGTTTACTTTATAATAGGCCAAATTATATTTTGGTATTTGAACAGAATAATCAGCCAGTGAATTATTTATTCAATAATGATATAATTTTGGATATGATAAAAAGATATTATTAAAAACTTTATTATTTACATAAACACACTACAAATAACTTCTCTGCATCTAAATATTTAGTAAATACAAGTTACATATTAACTTATTTGAGATTATTTAATTCCTGCTGCCAGCTGATTGCAAATACTGTTATCATGAAATGCTATAATTTATATATTTTTTACTGTGTATTTTTCGAATCGTGAAAACTCATAGAAAATGATTTTTCTCGAAATTTTGACAAAGTTCATTGGATTCCTGATGTTAATAACCCTTTATATATAAAATATGGAGAAAATCTTTAGAGTCGTTTTTGAGATAAAATGACTGGAAATAGGTACATAGGCTACATACAATTCCTTGCTCGTTTAATAGAATTTTCGAATCGTAAAAAATCATAGAAATTGATTTTTCTCGAAATTTTGACCAAGTTTTTTGGATTCCTGATGTTGAAAACCCTTTATATACAAAATATGGAGAAAATCGTTAGAGTCGTTTTTGAGATAAAATGACTGGAAATAGGTACATACATACATACATACAATTCCTTGCTCGTTTAATAGAATAAGATTACGAGTCTCTTTCTCAGTGTTTTTCAGGTTGGCTATCCTTTTGCTTGGTTATCTTAGTTTGTAAATTACTACAAACACTAAAATTATTATCTAATATAAGTCTACACTGTGAAGTTTTAAATTTTGAAAATGTATAAAATTAACTTTAGTTTAAATCTTGAAGTTAAATTTTATAGCAAAAGAGTTTACAAATCAATTTCACCAATGACAAATTGTTCTATTATGTTGAATCTAAGTAAATTTACAAATGGATGGACTGTTTTTCACTACATAAATAGTATATTATATTGGTTTGATATATTATATTACCTTAGACTGTTTTAGCAATTAGTTATTTACAGGGATTTCTTCCAAATAATTATATTACCTTTTTTGATAGATCTTTAATCTACATTAGTTCAATACATTTTATATTTTCAAAATTCTTTTGAGACCAATAAACATGTTTGACTTATCTGGAGTCTGAAGATGGAATCCCTAAAACTCATAATTGCAATATTATTGTAGAAACCCTTATTTCTTTTTCGTAAAATAATATTGTATTTGTTTTGGTTATGACGTGCTCTTATTATTTAAAGTATTATTATACTTACTAAATGACTCTAGTTAATATTATTATGTTGTATTGTATTTTTGTAGTTAAATAAAATAGTGTTTGTGTTGTATATTTGGATGTAGTGGTATAGGCTAATTGGATCATTTAGGAAGTTTGTTTATAATATTTGAAAGTGTTATATTTTCTTCTAGTTATTTATTGAATTTGGATTGTTGTAAAGTTTACGGTTGTGTCATATATTTTATATTTATTATTGGATATCGTATTTTGGTTAATTAGTTTAATTGACAATTCCTATGTTTCTTAGGTTAGGCCTGCAATTTCTATACTTGTTGTTATACTGATTGCTCTTCTAACTAAGCAAGTCTGCCCCTCTTCTTTTATTATTTATTATGTTTGTGAATGTAATAAATAATTTGATAATAATACATAACAAAACAATAATAGTCAAACACTATATGTTATAAAAACATAATGGGTCTTGTAATATCATTACAGTTTATATCATGCAAAGATATGGTCTTTGCATCATATCAGCTATGTGAATTGTTCATCAACAAACATTCCCGAACTTTGGGAAACAATCCACAAGGAATTATCAAAGAACTTCTCCATAACTAGTTGACATTGAAACTAGCAAGATTTTACATTGTTTAGAAGAAATTTTAAACAACACGGCCGTCATTGCGAAGAATAAGAATTTGCCTAAACCTACCCATTGCAATTTTTTAATAATAATAATAATAATTTTCACGACAACATCAAAGAAAAATATTAAAAAGGTTTATGCCAAATTGAACAATAAATAACAAATCACAGAGGACATTTTGTAAGCAGTCACACAGCGAATAATGTTCATCGATGGATTGGATGGAACTGGCAAAACTTTTCTATATAGAACATTATGGCACATTTTACGAGGAGAAGACAAGGTTGTTTTGCCTGTTGCTTGGACAAGAATAGCAGTAAATTTATTGCCGGGTGGCAAAACACCTCACTCCCTATTTAAATTACTTGTACAGTACAACCTCGTTTATCCGGACTAATTGGATGGAAGTGATCCGGTTAATCAAAAATCCGGATAATCCGAAATTATAGAAAGATAAATAAATCAAAATATAAAATGATAACTTACCATTTATAAGTCATGAAAAAACACAATATTTACACAATCATTCAATTTACACAATACACGAAATTACACAATGTACTGTAAATGACGAAAAACATTTTATTTACACATGCTTTTAATTTACACAGGGTTTAGTTGTTATTTACAAAAAAGTCATTTATCTTCCTCTGTTTTAATTTGGTGTGACGTTTCAATGCGGCCCTGTCTATACGATTCAATGCGTCTAACTTTTGGGCCATTGTAAGCACATTACGTTTTTGTTTCGTCGCCATTTCCACGCACAAACGCTAACACACGAATGTAAATTCCGATTCTCATTCACGTTCTCGATACTCCAGACTAGGGATTTGATGTGCCAACTGCCAAAAAAAAAAGAACGAGGGTTCCCAAAGCTGGTGGCACCGCTTTAAGATGTGAAAAAATGTTCACATTTACTGATTTACACCCTTGAGTCTTAGCAACCCGACAACAATAAAGTTGTAAAAATGACATGATGGTTTATGATGCGTTGTAAACATGCACCTGGTTTGTATTTATTTCACAGTTGTACATTTTCTTTAAGGACCGTTACAGGCATCGTCATTGTATTACACTTTCTAAATTATCAGGCATTCTTTATTTATTCCCCCAGTTTTTTAAAAAATTCCCTGACATTTCCAGAAAATTCGAATTCCCTGACTTTTCCCGATTTTCCCGGTCGCTAGACACCCTGAAATACTATTAACCGTATCCGATCAAAAATGTAAAGAAACTAAACACGGCACAGCGCGATATGGTAATGATGTATTCCGGTTGCTAGCACGTGATAGACTACCTGCTGGCATAGACAATAGACAAGGTCACTGTCATGCCGCATCGGGGTAGGGGGATGGTGACGCAGAGGTCATTGCTCCTCCACTTTCTCTTCCCAGTGCATCAACAACCCGCCCTAATACCTCGAGGCGACACTGTAGTGTTGAGGAAATCACGTTTTTATCAACATTAATGTAATAGCAGATATTTCTTGTTGAAACTCCATATTCAAGGATAAAATAAAGCAAAAGCTTAAAGTTTCAAAATATTATAAATATTATTTAAAATATTATTCAAAATACAGTAATTATTAAAATATTTTGAAACTTTAAGCTTTTGCTTTAGTTTATCCTTGATTAAATTTTTTATTTTTTGTTCCGGATCGATCCGGACATCCGGTTAAATGAGGTCCGGATAAACGAGGTAGTACTGTACCTATCATTGCCACTTCAGTATCATCCTATCATCCCCATATTCAAAACAAGTCAACCTACTTCAAAGAGCATCATTGATAATTTGGAATGAAGTTTCAGTGATTCCAAAACACTCCCCAGGAATTGTTGATCAACTCCAATGAGATATTTCCAACGTAAACACTCACTTTGGAGGAAAAACAATAGTTTTCAGTGGCGACTTCAGGCAGGAAACCTTTTTCAGGTATAGAAAGAGATGTAAATAATAGAACAAAACATACAATAATCACTACTGTAGCGAATAATACAAAAAAGAAAAATGACTCAAAAATATGAGAACAGACAATCAAGAATTTGGCTGCTACAGTTTGAAAACAGAGAACTCAAAGTGAAACACATTTCACCAGACACATTCAAGATTCCCAAGATATTCTACTGTGACAAAAATGAGAGAATTGTAAAAGTGTCTCAACTAACAGCATTAATGTCAACAATTTTATCAACACAGCCTTATTATATCAGAAAAATTAAGACTGTATAAAATCAACAAACACATTGTGCAAAACATTGTAGAAGGAGATTGCAAAGTTTATTACATTTGTGATTCTGTAAAAGGAGAATCTGATGAGGGGACTAACAACTAATTGTATCCTCTAGAATTCTTAAATATTTTAAACCCATAAATTAATATTGAAGAAAAACATTATTGTCATGATGTTGATCAGAAATTAAGTGCTAAACAGGTTTTGATCCATGGGGCAAGAATGGTCATCACGCACCTCCATAAATACACTGAATGCTCTGTCAATTGACTCTGGAAAAACTGTTGTCATACCACAAATTAACTTCACTCTTTCCAAATGACCAGAAGACAGTTCCTACTGAAAGTTGCCTTTCCTTTGACTATAAATTAAGGTCTCAGAGACACGCTTCAAAGAGCTGGTTTACACTTGCCAAATGCTGAATTTAATCATGGACCAACTTTGTTACCTTTTCAAGAATCACTAAATCTAACAACATTTTTGTATCAATTACCAAAAATGACAATAAAAAATTCAAGATGATTTAACCATTTCACTACTGATTATAGCATCAATTTTTAGTATTAATAAATAATATCAATTTACAGAAAAAAAATCATATAGCTGCAAAAGAATTTATTTATAAAATATTTAGTGACATTAGTTTCTTCTTTAAAAATTTTAATTATTAACTTGTCTTAAATTATAAAGAATCACAATGTTGATATTAAAATAGTTTCTATAACACTTCATTAATCATATAACATATAAGTCTCTGTCCCAGGGAGGGTTGGGGCGGCTTTCTTCAAGGAAGGGGAATGTTACATATATATATATATATATATATATATATATATATATATATATATATTCATAAAAAAAAGGGGGAAAATATCAATTAGAATTAATATAAAAGGATGAATGGATGAAATTAGGATTACAATATTCAGGAAATCGTTTCTTGACATGCATAAATTATTAGAATGATGATTAGTGTTCAAGTTCATTAACACACAAAATTATTTTTATAAAATATATATAATGAAAGATTCCCAATATAGTGAGGAATAATAGTTTATAAAGTAAATTGCCCGTAGGCTTAAGTTTATGACCAAATAAAAGTATATATATAAGAAAAGAAAGAAATGGATTGATCTCACCAATTAAGTATAACACATTTGACTTAATAAAAGTTCATTTCCAGATGTGTAGCAAGGCACTAAATAACACTTTTAATTGATGATTAAATATTG
The DNA here is from genome assembly GCA_963513935.1 of Aphrophora alni. NCBI lineage: Eukaryota > Metazoa > Arthropoda > Insecta > Hemiptera > Aphrophoridae > Aphrophora > Aphrophora alni. The sequence goes on from OY740769.1 coordinate 73,285,628, forward strand.
GAGCCTCAATTTAAAATCCTCTGATGTTCTATTTAGTAAATTTTAATACTATTGATTAGGAAAAATTGGAACAGTCCAGAAAGGCATCCATATAGTCTTAATGGTTTCCAAACATACACTGAAAAATATTATTCAATTGTTTCTTTCAACAAAGGCATACAGAGAGATTGTTTTTATAAGTTCATTGTTCTTATGCAATCTTGTTTGTTTTTGGGGGGAAAGATGAAATGTAATTATGATCTTACTTATTAAAGAAACTGTTAATAATTTATATGTTTAAATATGATTTTACATTATTCAATTTAAATTTAGAATATTGAATAGGACTAAATAAATTCTCCCGAAGGATAAAGAAAATTATCTTATCAGCGAAGAAAGTCCCGCGATACTCTTCTCCAATCACAAACTTCTGTGGGCATGTATGTTATGACTAGCGTCTTGCTTCTAGTGGTCGCCATCTTAATTCCATACTTTCGGTCATATTTCGACAGATTATGTCTTTGTTACTAATTATTTGTATGAACTCAGATGATGTTTTATATTTAGAAATATCTACTTCGTATTTCTGTATATCTCATTTTGTTTCTAGGTCTTCTGTATATTTATAATCGGCAGAGTTGTATTTTTAATTTGGTTATTTTCCAAGTTGACCTTTCACGTCTAGATAAAAACAAATTGTTTAAGTTTTCTTGGCTCTAACTGTGTGTTGTTATTTTTTATGGATTGGTCAAATTCTTAGGCGCAATTTTGATATAGGTTTTATTTGTTCTAGATTGACAATTTTTCTGGATTAGTTATAATTGGGTCGGAAAACATTAAATTTAGAGTTTGTTTTGGTTCGAGTCTCATCTTTTTGCCGCTAGGTGCGTGTATGTTGACGTTTAAAATTAAATGAGTGAAATTGATTATATATTTGATTACTTATTTATTGTATTGATTTTCGGGTTGTTATATGATTGCATTCTGATATCAAATATCGTATACAAAAGATAGTATAAATTGTAAATAACTTTCACATCAATACACGCTTTTCACTATTTTGTGTATACACTTAGCTCAGTATTTAGACAAGCCAACAAAAGACTAAATATTTTTTTGAAAATGGGAGAGGGAAAGGTTGAAGTGCATAAGCTTCGCACGGGTTTACTGGTTGATAGTCTTTAAATGTATGAATATGAACACCTATTATGAAAATTTATATTTCCTTAACATAACTGTGCATTTGTTTCAGGCTGAATCATACAAAAGTCTTGCAGGTCAGGTGATCAAATTTTTGAAGCAAAAGGAAGCGTGTATGACATAGTCTTAAAAGTTTTGTGTATAATATTATATATTTGAAATGTGATTGATAAGACTATGTTATAGAATTTTTAAGTACTTAATAAAATTAATAAAATGTATACAGTAATTTAATTGTTTTAAACCTGGCTTTAGATGTAAGTTTGACATGAGATCAAAATCAATTATTTTTTGAAACACTTGTGGGTGATGTATTTTTAATTCATTTTCATATAATTTCAAATCTGACAATGCCACTTCTTAATGATAATAAAATTATTACATGTAACATTAACGAGTAATAAACATTTATTACTCGGCAGCCTGATTCGCATGAAGTTAGTAGCCAACTCTTTTTTTTACCTCAATGACAAAAAAATTTAAATTATTACATTTATTGATAATGCGTAATAAAATGTTTCTTACTCAGGGGCCTACTTTGTGTGAAGTTAGCTGACACATTTTTACTGTGAAGTGTAATATAAAATATAGCATTACCAAAATTTAGTACTCAATTGTACTTCTAAAGCACATACAAATTTAAATTATTACATTCATAGTTAAAGAAATAAATGTTGCATATGGAATTACATTTATTAGTGTACTTGGATTTTTTTTTTTTTTTTTGTGGATAGTTGAAAATAAAAAGTATAATAGTTTATTAAAACCTTTGTACCAACATTAGGTCTACATTTTTGTAAATTTCCGCTGAAAATTTGTGATAAATTATCTGATAATTATTTCATAATTTGTGAAAGAAATGTATATTTTGAAATATCTGTCAATATTAAATGTTTTCCTTTTTTCAACTTGATTCTTAATCTAGTGTGTATATCTTGGATTATGCAAACAAATCAGTTTGTACAGTATCAGTAATACAGTTGTTTTTGTTTAGATTAAAACACAAAATTTAGGAACAGCATTTCAGTGAAAAATTGTTGTTGTTCAGTAACTATATTTGTATGAAATTATGAATTGTATACTTTTAGTAATTTTGATTTACTAACTCAATTAATAAGCACACGTATATATTTATAAACTAATAAATTGTCTAAACTTAAATTCTAAGTGACCATATTAAATTATTTGTTTCGACATCAACGATTACGGTAAGTATTTTTAAATAACTTTTTACAATAAATATTTGATTTTTTATTTTTTATCAATTTTATAAAATTAAGATCAAAACAAAAAACAACAAGGAAATTTCCAAACATTAAGCTTACTAAGCAGCTTCCTATTTTATAGAGTCTCTCTATCGTTTATGGCTGAAATCTGATGCCGTGGTTCTCGTATATATACTAACATAATATGTCCCTGGAATGGTCAGCTATTATCTGCAAATATGTTAAAATATATTATCAAATTCCGAATGTGTTTTCCTTGGGGCAGAAAGATATAATTCTGATTTGATTCTTGTTCTTTTTAATTTCTTAGAAGAGCGCTCCTTTTAAAACACTGTTTGTAGAGTTTTAGCAAGGTAAATATGCCACAGCACTCATCTTCAACTGTTTGGTGTAGAAACTTACAGATTGTTATACAGACAAAACCTGTTTAATATACAGTACAGATTAGAAGTAATAGCTGAACTAGGATTTTCTTCTATAATCCTTATTTTTCCTCTAAGAGAAATAGGCACTGTGATGAGAAGATAAATAAGACTGTTATAGGTAAAACAAAACAAAGATAAAGATAAAAAAGAAAATTAACAATAGAAATTTGTTCAAACATCAATAACTCAAAAAAGTATGGCTGTCTTTATATTTATTAAAAAAACCTAACCTTCAAACCTAATTCACACATTTTGTTTAAAAAAATTCTGTTCTTTGTTTTGTTATTTGCGTTTTTTCATTGATGTGATGTATTAATGAATAACCAATAGGTTAAAGACTTAACTGGAGATTGTTAAAACACTTTGTAGTTGTGGAAGATTTGCATTAGTTTTGACAGCACCTGGATCAAAATGTGTCCTACTCGCTCTGAATCCATTCTGCTGAAGAATTTCTATAACTTTTGAAATTTTCTCCAATTGAGGACCTTTAGGACTGTGTTTATGTAAATTATAATAGAACGCTGGGGCTGGTGCTAATTCTGTTTCACAATTTTCTGTTAATCTTAAACGCTTTTTTCCACTTTTAACAAAATCACTATTTAAACTGTTTTCACTTTCTGCATGTTCATTGGATGAATTTTCATTATCTTTTCTTCGTTTATAATATTCGTCTATTCTATCTACATCCATCTTTGTTTCATCATTAGCTACATTTTCTTCAGTGGTATTAACAGATTGTTTGCTTACATATTCTTTCCTGGTATTTTTCGTTATTAGAGAATCACACCTAAAACCAAATTTTTTAGTGAATATTAAAAAACTACAGACACCTGAAAATTATAAATTTGATTAGCCTTTAAAATTCACCATATTACCATTGGTGGAAGTAACTAGACTTTCAATATATACAATGGAGTAAAAACTTATAACAATCAAACCAAATAAACTGTGCAAAAAAAAAAAAAAAAAAAAAAAAATGCATAAACTCTCCCACTCACCTATCCCCAAAACCAAAATACAAATTTCAGTATTCTAATGCTTGTTGACTTTTTTTAAACACCTAAAAAAAATTTCATTCTTTTCCAGAATAATGAAATTTTTTTTTCAGTTTTCTGTCTACGACCTGTCTTATATTTTTTCAACAATGTCTAGTATGATTTACTCACATTTTTAATCTAAGTTAGGCGTCCAACAATTATTAAATCATTTAGTATCGATCATTATAGATAAGGGAGTGAAAACAGAGAGGAGTTAAGGATATAATAAAAACTGCAATGTATAATAGTAAAAAAAAGGTAGACTCTACATTTTTATGTAACATTGGTGTTTATTATACCATTTTTGTTAGGAACAAGTAGAAATAATGATTTCAAATTTAAATTAAAGGATTTATAAGTTATTAATGGTTTAAAACATTAGAAAAATGGATTCTAGGGAGAAGTTAAAAATCCTATTTATTAACATTTCTGTTTTATGATTTCGCTTAGCTCCTGCACAATTGAATATTATTCCACTAATCTATAATATTCCATTAAAATGTTTTCACCTCCATTCTAGAAAGGAATGAGTAAAACATTCTACAAAATAACTAGAACATATTAAAGACTTCAAAATACAATTTTATTTGTGGAATTTATCATTTTACTTCAAGATACTCTAAATATTACCTTGTTTCTTCAATTATCTGAAGTAGGCACGTTTTAACTTGCCTAGACTCAGTAGTTATGTTATACAACATGTCCTGGACAAAGCCAAGGGATGCTATAGGCCCAGACCACACAGGTCCTAGTTTCAAGCTTATGCTGCCCGAGTTCTTTTTACAGTCACATTTCAAAAGATTTACAGGTGAATCTAGAACAAAAACCACTTTGTAAATACCATATATAATAAAATCTGGAAAGAAAAGTAAATAAGTTTTTGTTTTTCACTTTCTATATAGAGAAAAAATATTGATTAAAATAAGGTACCGGTATGTTTAGATTTTCATTTATCACCAGTTAGGGTCACTCTGAATTCAAACAAGTGTTTTTCTACCCAAATGTCAAACCATCTGACTTTTGAAGAGAGTAGTACACCAAATTTACTGAAAATTTGGGTGTATTTGTTATAAGAAAACCAAATTTGCACGAGTAGCACAGTTCATTTAGTAATACATTTAATGTGAATTGGACTATTAATCGAAGGATTCTGGTTCAAATCTTGTTATCTTAAGTATTAATAGTCTACAACATTAAATCATTACCTTGATTTTTACTCAATTATATCGATACTATTTATAATTTATAGTAACATTAATTATTTTATTTATGATATTTAATTTTCATTTGTTCATGTTGTACAAATGCAATGATCAATTAAAAGACCTGCTAGCCACTTGTGTAGCATGAAAAGATGAGTACACAGATAAAAAATACAAGCAACTAATCAACAACATGAATGTAGTAACTGAAGGCCAATATGTCCACCACTTAATTATAGGCAAACATTGTTGTGGAGTTGTTTCTACTCTCATAACAACTTTGGATTTTATAATCTAAAAACTTTGAAAATAATATAGTCATTATTTTTACCCTTCTATCTCTTCAAATCATAACATCATCATCATAGAAAATCCACTTCATGAAAGTCTTCTTCAACACATAGAGAAAGAAGGCTAGGTCGCCGGCGCCATATTTCTTGCCAAGCGCTGGTGGCGTGTATGGCACCGGCAGGGCGGGAGACAAGCTTCTGTTACCAGCCCAACTGTGGCTCCGCAATTCATGCGAGGTTGTTGATATTTACGTAGTTACTGAGTTGGTAGTGTGGCCTCTCCTTTGTTGGCTCAGTTTCAGTTTCGAGTCAGTGGCGGCCAGGTCGCTGGTGCCCGAGCGAGATACATGTTCTGTTGATTGTTTGACTAGAGTTACAGTGTTCTTATATATTATATATAGTGGGTTTTATTGTTGTAGATATTATATTTAGTGAGTTTATATTTAGTGTGTTTATAGTGTACAAAAATGGATCCTTCCACCCCTGGAACTTCAACTCAGGCCATGGAACAAGGGACGAACTATGGTGATGAGTCTGATGATGATTTTGATGTTTCTAGACTTCAAGACGACATCGATCCAATCCAACGTATAGTTGATGATAACTCAGACTCTGATTAAGGTGAAATTAGTGATGAAGACCCTGACATTGGTAGTGAAGGTACTTTCTTAGAATCATAGTTGAACCACCTTTTGTCACTAAAAATAAAAGTTAGTTGTTTGTAAGTTAGTGTCAGGTTGACTGATATAGGTGATATCAAAGATGTATCTGGAGAGACTATGCCAGTGTTGGCAGTGCTAGATGTGGCATTGTGTTATGTCAAAAAATAAGCTGACACTATGCTGGTTAGAAGATGGTGTGACATGCCTGCTAAAAAATGAGGATCTATTTTAAACAAAACACACAAGTTTTTTATTTATTTTATTTTAGTAATCTTAGCCTAAACAAGTATGTACTGTGTTATTATTTAACCTTATTTTCTACTCATTAAAAATTTATTTACAAACTACCTTATGTTTTGTTCTTATTTCTGAATTTATTGACAATTCAACGTGACCACAGCCTCAATTGCTTCGAATTACAGGGTCTTTACTGTATTTTTACCAAGATAATAAAAAGTCATTTTTAAAGTAAATTATCCGAATTTTAAATTTTGAGAAAATATGTGAAAGCAGAAACTGAAATATATTTTCAAATTTTAATACAGCTTTTGAGTTCAGAAAAATTGATGAATACCAATTTGTTTCAAGTTAGTAAAATAAGACCCTGTGAAACTATTTTGTTAACAAAAAATTAACTGAAGAGTTATTTTTAATCTCCAATGCTAATAGGTACAATGTAGCATTTTCCTATTATAAATAATAACTAACTTCTATACTAAATATATTATGACTTATTTATTGCTACCATCTACAAAGTGAGACCTCGAGACTACTATTGAAATATTACATTGTACTATCTTGGACCATATAAAACATATTTTATGGTTGAACAAATTGATATGGATATCATCTCTATAGCAATCACAATTTTTCTCTTATTTTACCAAATTTAATCCAATTATTTTTTAATTAAGGCTTGAACAAGTTTTATATATTTTTAAACAATCTTTTTTTAGTTGCAATTTTTGACCGATTTATATTATATGTGATTCAAATAATGACATCTAAAATGATTCAGAAAAGGTATAGTGGAGGCAAATTTTAACATAATAAATATAACATTAGAACATGTTATATGGTAGAATCGTCTATGAAGTATAACATCAGTTCAATCAACCCTAGAATTTGAGATATGGTATTGAAGGGTTAAAGTAGTTTGGAGTGGCCCCAAGTGGTCATTGTATTCTCATTAGACTAAGAATCTGATCTATAAGCTTTAACACTTGCAACTCTCATGTTACTGTCTGCCGACATTAATTTTCCCGTGTAATAATATAAATATTTTCTAAAGAAAAAATGGTATTATTACATTTATAAAAAAAACAAATAAATTTTTTACTTGGGTTGAATTTACTGTTATCTGTTGAGCACCATTTTGTGATAAAAGCAAACACATGTTAATTCTACACTCTTTTACCTTGGCTCGTGAATCACGGGAAAATGTACTTAGATACGCTAAATGATCATGAAAATCTCTGAAATAAAACATACATTTATTAAAAAGTTCAATTCATATTTGAAACATACAAAATCTAGTTAAGCTATTTTGCTTAACTTTCTCTGAAATATATACAGTGAATAACATGACAAATTATTAAACATTAGTCTGATAAATATTGAATATTTTTTTATGTTACAAGTATTCTTAACGATTAAATTCAAATTAAATGTTCATATAGTTCATGTTACAAATATATCATTGAGCCAATATCTTTCACTACGTTATGACGCCATTATTTAAACGGATTGCCTCTACTTTTTTAAGGCATAAAGTATCAATTATAATATTGTTCTTTTTAAAATAATAGGAGTCTATTTTACGCTATACCAAGACTTAACTTTGCACTCAATTTAGTTTTAGATTCAAAGTTGAATAACAGTATTAAACCATGGAATATGCACTGATCGTTACTCTAGATGTTCAGGCGATCAGCCTCTGAGATGATGGTCGAACAGTTTAAGTACAGAACTGCTCATGGCGGCGACTCAATTCCATATATTTTTAGTTCCTTCATTTCTTGGTAGAACGGCTTGTGCATTCCCCCAATACTTCTATCTATCTTTGGATTCGTCTCTACTGCACACTCCATTTCTGACAACTTTATTTCTCATTACTTCACTAAATTAATATATTTTTTTCTTAATTTTATTAAACATACTAATTTAGTTAATTTTGTTATAATTATTTTAATTATAAAATTCTAAACTAATAATTTTTTTATTAATTTTCCAAATATCACACATATTTAGTTCTATAAGTTTAACCGTCTACATTCAACTTGTTATTATCGTTCTTTGAACGCAAGTAATCCATGCAATAAAACCTTTTACAATTGTATTGCATTTATGGATTACTCACTTTACCTGTAATTAATTTCATTACCCTCAATCAAATCTATCTTAACATAAAGGTATCAAAATTGTGAACGTTACAGAACCCCCTAGATGTAATACATGATTTAAGCATTAAAAGATGTAGTGCATCTTAAAAAAAAAAAAAAAACTTTCATCAATTTTGTTTAACAATACTAATTTCATTTATTCTTATTTAACAATTTAAAAAATACAAAAACTTTCTTTGTCATTTCCATACAGAAACCATTAAAATTCAGGGCAAGAGTGTTTGCTACCCCCTTTCTTGAATGACTTTACTCTTTAGCTTATTGAGACTCTTACAATATTTATAAACCTTGCAACTATAATAGTTACTTATTCACAGTATTTAAGTAATCTCCCTTAATAATAACATTTCTTTAAACTTGAACTATTCCATGTTCATGTCATACAAAAAGCAGAAATTATTTTAAAATCAAAACATAACATCCAATTTCCTAACCTAATCATCTTATCTATTATTACAAAAATCAAAACACAAATGACATAAACATGAAAATTTATCTGTCTAAAGTGACCTGGCCCAGTATTTGAGCCCTAAACTATTTCTTTTACATATTAATAATTTAGAGTATCATATTTAACATTATGTGGATCTATATTAAATAGCAAGTAGTAGTATTCTTACAATTAATAATTATGTATTACTTTATTTACATATTAAGGTAAAGAGCATAAATTATTCTTAGTTAAAGAAATTGTATGTAATATGAAGGTCCATCTTTCAGTAACATAGCATATCTATGTTTTCAATAGTTGCATAAATCTTGCTTAGAAAGAGACATCTAGTCTTACTAGCATGTAGACTGTCTTATCTTTGTTTATCTAACCATTACTATCCACCTATCAGTCAACACACATATATAAACACACACATTGTTTCTGCAGACTGAATTCCTATCTCATGATTTACCAAGCATATCAGTCACCACACCCAAATTGTTTTAGTAGACTGAATTTCTATCTCATGATTTACCAAGCATATCAGTCACCACACCCAAATTGTTTTAGTAGACTGAATTTCTATCTCATGATTTACCAAACATATCAGTCACCGCACCCAAATTGTTTTAGTAGACTGAATTTCTATCTCATGATTTACCAAGCATATCAGTCACCACACCCAAATTGTTTTAGTAGACTGAATTCCTATCTCATGATTTACCAAGCATATCAGTCACCACACCCAAATTGTTTTAGTAGACTGAATTTCTATCTCATGATTTACCAAGCATATCAGTCACCACACCCAAATTGTTTTAGTAGACTGAATTCCTATCTCATGATTTACCAAGCATATCAGTCACCACACCCAAATTGTTTTAGTAGACTGAATTTCTATCTCATGATTTACCAAGCATATCAGTCACCACACCCAAATTGTTTTAGTAGACTGAATTTCTATCTCATGATTTACCAAACCTTTCAAACCAAGACAATGAGGACTGGCAATTTAGATATACCTCAGCAACTAATCTGTTTCAATTTCCTTTCCTTCTCCCAGCTTATGAATCCAATCTGTACTTATTTTATAACCCACTCAACTAGAATCCATCACAACTAATTATTTTACTGACATAACTATATATATATAACATGACACCTACAAGCATAAAACACTACGTTCATCATTTGTTCAAACTTGTGAGACAAAGTGTTGGTAGCTACTTAGATATTTTGGTAGGTCATCTATAAACCTGAAATCACCAAAGAATTGCACAGCATTTTAGATACAGTGACGTACCATGTTCTTTTTTGGCTACAACCCTGCCTTCAGGAATAAGTTTAAACTCAATATGTAACATTTTTCTTAAAATGAACATTTCTCAATATTGTTTGTCAATCCTATTATTTTCATAATACATTGAAAACCAAATTCTTCACATTTTCATTTATTCTCAATGCCTTACTACATGCATTGTACTCACTACTACCCCCTCAAAATCCCCAAAACTATTTATTTATTTTTACTATTTTTCTTTAGATGCTGTTTAAGTTCAAGTTAAGCCCCATCAGCATTGGGGGTGAGAAGGTGTGAAAAATAAAATGTCTAAAATAATCAAGTTTATGTTCCAGCATAACTTTGAAATGTCTGAAGCAATTTCAACCAAACTTGGTACAAATATGACTTACAATCTGAAAAAATACTATGGTTGTAAGACACCCCTAGCACTCCTAGGGGTAAGAGTGGGAAGGGGTGCCATTGTAAAACTAATCAAAAACTACCAATATTAGAGTCAAATCCATAGTTTTTTAGGGTCGCTGTAATGAATAGCGACCCTAATTGGACTTCCTTAGGCGGAGTTTAAGTCCAAGTTCAACCACATCAGTATTAGTGGTGAGAAGGGGTGAAAATCAAATGTCTAAAATGATCAAGATTAATGTCAAACACATAGTTTTTGTGGTCGTTAAGCGGATTAGTGACAGTTCCAATGAGATTTAAACCCAAGTTTAGTTACTTCAATTTTACACTATAGTTAGAATTCACTTCTTACTTGTCTAATAGAAGAATAGGATAAATAATTATACCAGGCAATTCCTGGAAATCACCTAGTTGTACTATAAAATACTGATAAGACAAATTAGAAAAATGGTTTTTGAAAAATCCGTCAGGATTAGATAAAAATAAAATTATGTTTAGAGATGAAGTGTTTAATATTATAGACCTACCTTTAATAAATCCATTATCTGAGAAAAATATTCTTTCTTCACAGTTCATGCAATGTACTAAACTCTTAATTTGTTGAACACAATTAACAGCATGAGAAGATCCTTTCTTAACACTTACTATAATGGTTATGGAACTTTTAAGCAGAGCACTAAACAGAACTTCTATAGCTTTGCCATAGCGAGCAGCTGATCTGTAAGTACAATATAACAAAATTAGTAAATTTTCTTAATTTCATTTCTTACTATACATAATATAATGAATGTGTTGTTTATTGATTTTAAGATAAAAGTTTAGGCCTGCCTGCGTACTAACACAAGGTTCTCATGAAAAATGTCCCATATGTATCAAATTTTGTATTTATAGAATATGTATAAATTTGGACTTTCAACATGCTAAAGGTAATTTAAATTAGTATAAATTCCATTTGGTTTCATTGATTTGTTACACCCTACATTGACTATAAAGATCACATATTGATTGGTACTAAAGGATACCCTCATACTCTACAGTCCTGAGTAGTTATTAATTTTTAAAAACAAAAAATAAACACAAATAATCACTAATGGAGCTTTCATCAAATCGGTACAATTGTTTTTGTTGAAATGTAATCACCTAACCTGTGAGCAAAATGGCAAGTATAAAAAAAAATAATTGACAAAATAATGAGCACACTTAGTGAATTACAAATAAAGTGACTTTGTCCACATTTACAGATCTTATTTAATTGTATAAATTTTCATGTTAATATTTAGGATTGGGTATTTTCCACAATTATTCTGCTCAAATATACAAAATTGTCACAGATAAAGATAACCATATTTAATGATTTAGTTACGAACTTACAATAGATTTTAGCAGAATATGATTAAAAATTGATAAATTAACAAATATTCAAGCGTGCTTTATGACAATAAAGGGGGATTTAATCAACATATTGATTCGATCATATAGAAAGTGTCGCGACTGTAGTGCTCTGCGAACTAGGTAAGCAAAATTTATTTTCGTACTATCAATTTTTACATGTTGGAGACTTTTTATAAGGGACATTAATTTGTGCCCCAATGTTTTGCATACTGTACTCTTTATTCACAATTCCTCTACTGTTCTGCCTGTCTTCTTGATCTTATACCCTTACATTACATCGCATACAATAACTGCATATCCAGGCACGCAGCATAAGGAAGAATGGTACTCCTTACATTTGGCTCCAGGGTTCACTTGCTTTAACTTTTTTGCCCTTCATCAAATTTTGATTTTGATATAATTGTGGCCCAGCCAAAGAGCCCACCATGTATAATATATAATTAATAATTAATATTTATTGAAAAGGGATCCTACATTGTAATTTTCTATAAAGTAATAGACGGATGCTGAGTTAGCGAGATCACTAAGAAAGGGCGGAAGAGAACAGGCACGGAGTTGTTTGGAGTCAGTCTGCCTGGAGTACTGTGGGCGGACGAGCAGTCTGCTCCACGAGGTCGGTCCACTTTCGGTATATCAAAATGATAAATTAACCATCATGTCTTTTTCAGCGGGGAGAATTGGAAATTGTATAAATTTGTGAACCAACACTATTTTAAAACTCTAAATTTAACACGTCACTTAAATTTTGTTTAGCATATTATTTTTAATAAATAGTTTATTTAACATTAAGCTTGCGTTGTGTTGATTAATTTATCGCCCGAGACCGCATCCTCATCACCATCCTGACAGATTTTGGCCAATGCGAATGCAGTCTCCAGCCAGCAGAGAACTTCTGATTTTTCAGCAGGGGGTTTTCTGCCGCCAAAAAGCGGGCGACGGCCACATAATAAACAAAATAGTGATCATATAATAAATTTTTGGGCTTTCCCCCAAATTTTGATATAATAAACAAAATAGTGATTGTATACTAAATTTTTGAGTGTAATTCCTCTACTGTGTTGCCTGTCTGCATGACCACATACAGTACACCCATACAATATACTGCATACACAGACAGGCAGTAAGAAGAAGTTTAGTGGTCCTTTAACTTTATTATTATAAAGTTATAATAACGTTATTTGGCTCCGGGACCTAATTTTAAGTGAGGTACCTATTTCACCGTAAAATACATCAAGGATTCATCTAACTGGTTGTATGGTTCTTACTAACAAGTAAGAAAATGTATAACGAAATACTACCACAGTGACAAAAATGTGGTATGTAAAAAAAATCAAGTTGTATATTTTTGAATATTGAATTTTTAAACTTTTGTGGAAGAAATGGCATATACGCTACAATGTTATGTATATTTACAGTTTCATTACCAAAAAACTTCTAAAGTGTCTAGATTTAATGAAAATGTTAATTGATTTAATCAATGTTATTATAATAACTCGCTAGTATACTGTGTATGTATACAAGCATAATACAAAAAGTGGCAGAAAACATGATGTAAAAGTAGTTTTTTCTGCTGATTTACTTGTGTATCCACATAAAAACCCATTAGCATTATTCTTTAAAATATAAGACAACAAACTTATAAAATTGGACTTCCAACATGATTCTAATAGGCATCACAGGTAGTTTCAAAACATTTTTTTGACCAAAAAATAATTTGCTGACACAGGTTATATACGCTTAGAGACTTGTAAAAACTTACAAGATAAAGTTTAGACAAAACATCATTGTGGCCTAAGTTTGTGTTTTTAAAGACTTTTTGTAAGGAACATTAATCGTTGTCCACAATGTTTTATAAACTATAAATCCAAGACATAACCAAATTTAAAATTTTTTTATATAAAAAGTTTCCTTAAAATCATCTTTAGACTCAAAGATTGTGTTTTGGAGGATTTTTACAAAGGACAATAATTGTTGCCCACAACGTTTTACATACCATAGAAACAAAACAACTAAAATAAAATTTTGAAGCGTTTAAAAAACCATCTCTTCTTGAAAGTTTAATATATGTATTTAACACATATTAATTAGGAGTTGATATGTATTCAAAAAGGTTTATACTATACAAAGTGCAATATGCATAGCCTAAAAACATTTATAAATTACTGTACAAGTGAACACAATTCTTTAAAAAAATTGGGGGAGGGGATATATATTTAGTATATAAAATGAATTTGTTAGTCCTTTCATTTGGCCCTGGAGTATGTTCCTCAAATTTTTTTGGAACACTTGAGGGTCTATTATAATTTTAGGAGCTACCCCCAAAATATTTGTGGTTGAAAAATAGAAGGTTTATTATAAATTTTTGGGTTGACACCCCAATATTTCAAATATTTGAAGGTTTATTTGTAGGCCTATATATTGGGGTTGATTAAAATTTAAAGCATTACAGTTAAAACTGTTTCAAACGTAACTGTCAACACTACTTAAAAGTGATTAAATTCATGATTTTCTAAAAATGTAATTTGTTTCATGTTTTCCAGTGGTATAATGGCATAATGAACTATACAGAATTGCTTGTCAGAGACTAATCTCTAGGTCAAGAAAATGTTTTCAAACAACCAGTGATGAAAATATAAAAACCTTTTGCTCTACTTGTTTTGTGACAAAATATTTAATTCAAAAATCATGTTGAAAGTAGTGATGTATGAGTTCGAATTAAAATACTCGGTGAATCCGAGTATCAAAATCCTCGGAGCATCCCGAGTAATAAAATCCTCGTAACTAGGAACAAGGAGGAGGTAATGTGCGAGTATGCATTCGAAATAAATTCCTCGGACAACGATATTCGTTAGTGTTGTGTCAATTAGTGATGTGTGAGTTCGAATTAAAATACTCGATGCATCTGAGTATCAAAATCCTCGGAAGAGTCCGAGTATTCAAATCCTCGGTTTCGTATTAAAATACTCGGACAAAATCCTCGTAACTAGGAACAAGGAGGAGGTAATGTGCGAGACTGCGAGTATCCTCGGACAACGATATTCGTTAGTGTTGTGTCAATTCCAAACAAATTGCTCGATGTTTCTATTTTGGTTATATTAGTTTCTAAGCTGATTTTTCACTACACATAATTAAACATTATGATTTTGAGTTATAATGATTTAGATTCGGTAACAAGTTCAATTTAAAATAACAATAATATTAATTTATTTCCACATTAACAAAAAGTAAATTAAATTATTATTTAATTGTTATTACTTATAAATATTAATAGGTTACCATCTTTATAAAAATTATAGTAAATTAACTTATTTTAAATAATAACTAAATTATTAATGTTGGTAATAATTGTACTTACGTTTAATTACTGAATTTGTGTCGAGGCAGGATAACATTTAATTACGTATTACAAGTGTCAATCACATATTGTTTAAAAAAATAAATACTTGGTGGATCAGTCTAACAGATAGAAATATAACACACACACACACACACACACATAATGCGCATAATCATTCTGCGCAGATACTCGATATCGATACTAATAATACAAGTATTGAAATCATTCGAAGCCGAGTATTGCGAGTATCTATTTCACCCGAGTATCAACATCGCTAGTTGAAAGTCCAATTTTATAAATTTATATTTTAAGAAAAAATTGAGATGGGTTTTAAAAGATACACATATAAATCTTCAGAAAAAAATCTCATGTTATGTCACTTTTTTATTATGTTTGTATACACTAATGAGTTGTTATAATGAGAAATCGACGCCAGAGGCTGAGCTACTAGGTATTATGGCCCTACATATTCTAATTTCACAACATATTTGTTTAACACAAAGAATACATTGAACTTGTTCATCTTAATTAATTGTAAATGGAGTGACTATATCTTTTGAATTTGATTAACCAAATGATCAATGGAAAGTAACATCCATTTTTTTAAAGAATTCTATACAGCGGATATGACAAATGACATCTGATGAATAATTAATTTGTTTTCTAAATAAATATTGCTTGCTAGTAGTTGCACTAATGTGTATATTGTATTTTAATAAAAGGTCTAACTATATATTTAGTTTAATGTCTTATAAACGATTTGAAATGAACTTGCAATTAAACAAAGATACTAGGATTTTGCTTATCATTCAAAATAAGTACAAATAATCTGTGCTAATTATTTTATATGTTAAACAACCACTTTTTATTCAAATATGATTAAATCACTTGAAGATATCAGTAATCACTGAAATTGATTGTAACATATCCTAGAAAAAATATAAGTTTTATAGTGAGTTTGTATAATTAATTTTAAATAGTACGAATACCAGTACAACATATTAAAATGAATTACAGATAGCTCACCTAGCCATTTCAGATAGAATAAGTCTTATTGCTAATTCTGAAGCATAAAAGGTCCGTGTAATATGACCACTATAGTTGCGTAATGCTGGTTCTGGAGGACAAGCAAACATTGCAGGGTCATCCCAAGATGTAATAGCAAATACTCCATTCCTAGGCAGATTGCGGAAAACGGAATCAAAATATGTTGAACCCTCTGTTGTACATTCAATGTATCTGCAAAATATTAACATTTAAACTCGTATATATACTTAACATATGTTATTAATAAAAATATGTATAGAATGATAACATACATTTATGTATTAGTCCAACTTAATACCAAATGACAAATATTTAGGCTACTATCCAATTTAAATATGTTATAATAAAACTTACATAAAATTAAATTCAACGCTTTCTATGAAAACGTATTGTTTCATTTCTGACACCAAAACTTGTTTCTCTTCACACTTTTCTTGGATTGTTTTTGCATTAGATGATGGGTCCTTTATATTAACAGTAACTTCTACTTTATTTCCAAGTTCAGATTTCCATCTAAGACCATTTTCTTCAGCAGAGCCTGTTAGATCTGAACAATGAACTGGCTTCTTCACAGATCTGCCACTGGACACGTACGCTTTCAAAGCCAACAGCAAACAAGATCTGAAATACAATAGAATCAAGTAAAACTGAATAAGTTTTCATACAACACTTTACAAAGGTCTTCAATGGACCTTCCAAATGATAGTTAAATTTTGAAATGAAGAGTTTGATGTATTTAAGACACAGCTCTCATAAAAGAAAGAATTCAGTATATTCCAACCAACAACCAATAATAATATAACTAATTTGTACATAAATAACAATTTTATCATAAAGATTAAACAAACTTTGAGGTTCAAAATTTTACTTATCAAAAATTAGAAAAACGGTGATTGTTTTAACAGTCCTCTTTTCACTGTCATCTGTCAGATGAATTCAGACAAATATGTATCAGGATCATGTCGAGCAGGGCCACAATGTTTTTTATTTCTCCATTTTGCAAAATCCGACATCTTTCTACAAAACAATACTACGTAAAATTAGCTATTTAACTATAATAACCTGGTCTAACCTAATATATTTCACGGGTCCATATAATACGTAAGTACCCAAAAAACTGTAATGATTTATTGTATAAGTTAGTATAACATTTTGAATTGAAAATAAAAAGTATGTATTACATAGACAATTAGGTTATTGATGTGTAAGTTATAAGAATCTAGGGAATTAATTGTTTTCACTGAACTCTTTACATATTACTAGGTTCTACTTCCGACAAAAAATATGGGTAATTATATAGCAGAGCTGCCTCACTTCAAAATCAATTTTTATGGGTTTTATTCGTCAAATAAATGTTGGAAAAATATTTTATTATCGAAAAAAAGTGTCGGAAAGATGATTACATAATACAATAATACAATTACACAAGTAGTTTTTTCGTGAAAAAATTAACTCTGTGTTATCTTTCATACTCATGACATTCACTTCAATAAACGTACGGAAGGTTTGGCCAGGTGGTTATATATATATATATATATATATATATATATATATATATATATATATAGCAACCTGGCCAAACCTTTCGTGACATATAATAATACAGCCCTACATATGCGTACACTGAAGCACATACGCAGACAATTGAACGTCAATGGAGGGAGGTGCGAGGAAATGTGCCGCGATATGGAAATTCAAAACAACATTTCCATGGCCATATAGCCGAATTTATGTTTAAGAGAAAGTACAATGAGTATAATACTCGTTTTCATCATTTATGGCGAATTACGAGTGAAATACATTTAAATTCAATAAATTCCTCATCTACTGAATTTGCAGCAGAATTTGACTCTGATTAAGATTTTCTTGTGTAATCTTGTGAAATTATGTTATGTAATCATCTTTCCGACACTTTTTCGATAGTAAAATATTTTTCCAACATTTATTTGACGAATAAAACCTTTAAAAATTGATTTTGAAGTGAGGCAGCTCTGCTATATAATTACCAAAATATGATCTGATTGTTTGAATACAAGGTAATCAGTTAATGATTTCATAATTTTTTAATAACAAAATCTGATAATATTGTACAATGCTTATTTACCCTTTTGGTAAATGTTTACTTTAAGGTGCCGCCTTATTTTCAGGATTGAAATATTTTATCATTACTAGCCTACATACCTTACTTCTTAAGAATAAATAATCTTTTCCTTGCGCAGATCACTATTTTTCACTAAAAAATCATAATCTAAAAACTATCAAATCCAATGTCTTTATAGGTTAGATATTTGGCAGATGCTCACATTTACGTCTCACATGTTACTAAAGATATTACAATCTATAATATCCGTGATCACATGATAAGCTGTGAATCCTCCATATTAATTATTATAATCTAATTTCAAATTATTATTAACTTCAATAAACTTAAGAAAGGTTTGGCCAGGTGTATAGCTACCTGGCCAAACCTGTCGTGATATATATATATATATATATATATATATATATTATATCACAAAGTAAGCAAATTATTAACTTCAATAACATACGAAAGTCAACCTGGACAAACCATGCTATTAACATTGCCATTATGTTTTAACCTATAAATAGGTCGGATTTGGTAGTTTTTCTATTGTGATTTTTCAGTGAAAAATAGTGATCTGCGCAAGGAAAACATTATTTATTCTTAAAAAGTAAGGTATGTAGTAGACGATAAAAAATAAATCCAAAAAATAAGGCACCACCTTAAAGTAAACATTTACCACCCTTTTATATTTCTTATTTTGTACTAAACGAATATTTTTTGGTACTTCAAAAATCTCTTCCGACATCAAATATGACCTACTTCTTTCAAATTAAGGTATGCAGTGAACAATTTCGATTTTTCACCATTAATTTTCCCTGGCATGTACACACCATAATTACCCCAATATATACATAACCTAATTTCATATGTCTCTGTATTTCATATGCAGTCTTTCAATTTCAATAATGTGGCAAAACAATATTTTATTCTTCTAATCATGGTCTTATACAATATTACCAACAAAATACACATAGAGCAGATTTCTTAAAATAATTCCTATGTAATTAATATACACACCTATTTAAAATAGAATCTCTAATTGCATAATTAATAGTACAAAAAAAAGATTCCTAATAATATCTAACAGGTTAAAATGCACATACCTATTTAAAGTGGAATCTCTAACAATATTTTTGTGTGACATTTTCCCTACACAACAAACTAAACGATAAACTGATTTTTCTTCTATTTCTGCTGTGATTTCGGCATGAATCAAACGTAATTATGTAAAAAAGTTTTACATCTTACACTTCAAACTAAAACGGCTTATTAATTATTAATTCAAAACGGTAATTGAATTATTGAGCATTCCGTTTATTTATTTTTAATTTCTATCAATACATCATTCCATATTCGGCATATTATTTGATATTATATATGACTCAAGTTAGTACCAAAGTATGCATCGGATTCAGTACACGCTCCCTCGCCGGCTCGCCCTAGTTGTACTAGACCCAATAAGGACGGATGTAAAAGTGGCTGACCAGATGTTAAATAATGTGTACTTGAATTTCATCTTTTAACAATACAAGGAATATTCCTTTAATCACAATTTTTGTAACTGTAACTCACTAACTTTAAAGGGAGGCAATCAAATAAATCAATTGTACCGTAACACTATTGAGGAAAATCCTTAATCATGTTTCAGTGTAAAAATAAGGATATTAAACAATTCAACAAATTACATTCAGTTTTAATAAAATTACACTACATTAATGTAGTTATATATAATATATTTACAGTTTTAATTATATTACGTTAATATGGTTTACGGAGCCGGTGTGATGGCTACTGTTTCAAACTTTTCTTTCTCTGTTCCGTTGACGCTTTTGAGATGGTATTTTTTCAAAGACTACCAGCGGATTGTGATGAACGTAAAACAGAAACTCATGTTCTTATGTTCAGCCTCCTATTTGAAAGCTATATACAGTGAGATTCCTGCAAACATTAAACTGAACATAAGTAGTAAACACTGAAGAGTTCCGTACGTAACGGTTTCCGACTCACTTGCTTAGATTGAATCTTTTAAAAATGATCAAAAGAGATGAGCCTGTCCATGTTCCGATCAGCAGTTGGGAATTGCATGAGTATCCAATACTGTCGCAAACAAATCTGATCTCGTGGACAGTTAAAACGGCTAATCAGCTGGAAATCCGCGATTCGTTATTCTAGGCTTCTAAAAAGACAGAAAAAATCAGATAAAAAAGGATGCCACTCTGACGTGCGGTTTCTCAAATTTAATTGTCTGTTCATATCATAAAATTAATAACTCTATCTAAATTCACAGTATTTCCTTTATGATAATATTAACAGCGATATACCCATCTTGTATGAAATGTACCATAGATTTCAACAATCATACTACAAGCACGAATCCTTTCCCTGTTTCGATTTACAATCTTTTAATGAAAAATCCTCTCTCTTTGTAATTGATTGTTCTAAACAGAACGATTCTACTAAATCAGGTCCCGTGGATGTAAGACTAGAAATCGAAACTTCTGCTAATATACCTGCAAATACTGCAGCCTGTCTGATTTTACACGAATCGCATATCACGTACAATCTTCTTACAGGAACTGTTAAAAAAGGTAGTGGATTATGTGTGCATGCTCAAACCGAAGGAATACAACAGTATTGATACAATGGGAACCGATCATTTGTTGAGGAGGCGCCATGTTCAATCACATACCTAGGAGTAGTCCACGCTTTCCTCAGGCCCGTGCCTAAGGATAGGTATCCGATTAAAAGGACTTAATTAATGAGGGTAGTATCTATTCATTCTATTGTCAACCGGATAGTATAGTGTTGAATGAAGCATTCATCGAAGATGGTTTGCTTCATGACAAAAGACAGTTTCAAGTTGATGAGACACAATTATCAAGACATGTCCTATACCTTGGTGGATGCTGTAGATGTTGTTTTTTGTTGCATTATGGTATAGATTGTGAAGATAAGGATATTGATAACATGATATACTATCATAATGATTTTGACGACAAACCCTGATTACACAAGTTTACTCTTTTACAGATTGATCCGGAATTTGATGACGTTCAACTAATATTTTGAGGGATTTCAACAAAAAATCGTTTGTACGTGGTGGTGATGGTGGAAATGTAAGTAGTGAGAGAACAGTGTGGTCACAGGTCAGTCGAGACCATGGAGTCGAGCACGATGGCACTTGAGCCAGCTCCTACCTAAAGTGAGATTCCGCGCAACCTTCCGTTGGGAATTTTACTTAAATCTATTCATTTCTTAAACACAGAGTGTATTAAATTTATTGCAACTGGGTTATTCTAACATACAGGTTTCGGCCTCAGACTTTTAGTGCAATCCAATGGAAAATTTGTTTTCTTCAATCATCAACTACATAATCAATTCATTAAAAATTTATAAACGATCACTCAGAGACAGGGTAACGTGTAAATTCAATCTTACATGAATAGTCCGCAATCTTTTCCACAAACGGTATCAATTGTACAATGATCAGCACTCTTTGACCTTGAATTGTGAAGAATGGAGGCTAATAGGAGAGTAGGCCACTCATGTCTAGACATGTCACCGAATTGTTTTATATTTGGAAAGAGCTGCGCTTCTACAACATTGAGATTTTCACAAGCGACGAGCTCCAGAGGTGGACAAATTGTATGAAGAAGTCAAGTTTTTTAATGTAGGCGGCAGTGGTCGAATTTAATGTCTCCCAAGATACCGACAACAAGTATATAGTCAAAGAATTGATTATTTTCAATGTCACTATCTTTAAGCTGCCATACAAGTTTTCCATCCTTAACGACAAAGCTCAGAGAACGGTAGTGGTGTAATCACGTTACCAATGTATCAGATGTGGTGAGGGTGTGTACCTTATAACGAGAACATGATACGTACCTTGTGCAGACCTTTTGCAATAATTTTCTACAAATGATTGGAAAAGGCACAATATTTTAGACAATTCTATACGTACATCATTGAATTGCCTGAAGAGTAAAAATTCTTCTGTGGAGGAGACCTTAAATGTTTATTACCTCAACATAATATTAACATAGATAGTAAATTTGCATTAAAAACCACAAAATGTTATGAAAATACCTGATCAGCATCTCTTTTTGTGAGTGTTTGTGTTACCCTCTGGTGTGGTTGTAAAATGTCCGTAAGGTTGAATGGAGGTCCCTGGAGTAGAGTTAGTTCTCCCGTAAACCTGTGTGTGACACTTTTGGGTATCGAGTCAAAACTTATTAACACTAAAAGAATCATAAAAAATAAAACCAAAAATATTTGGGGATCACATTTTGGTAATGGAGTGGTGGTGACAGGGAATAATGATGGATTGGAGCTATTTTCAAAAGGGGTAAAGCCCGTTTGCTCCAGCTTGTAATATTGGTACAAGGAACAGCTTCACCGTACCAAGTGACGTTTCCAACCCCGTTAAAACAAAGAAGACTTGTCTATTTTGTTTCAGTCATGAACTAGGTATAGGTGAAAGATGTCGTTGTGAACCGATTGTATAACTTTAGAAAATGTATATAAAGTCAGCGAGTAAATTGGCCGAAGCAGGTTATTTTTATACCGGTATTGGAGACCATACATATTGTTTTGGCTGTGGATTGGGAACCAGATTAAGACCCTATTGAAGAACATTACAAATGGACTTTAGATAGATGAAGATATATAATGGCATTAAATCAACTTCGTAGAAAGTTTACAATAGCACCCTCTTTAAAACCACCACTACCACTACTACTACATTCGAGTGTAAGCTATGTAAAATTTGATACTAATAGGAAATAGAAGTCACTTTGTTACCTTGTGGACATTTATTATCCTGTACCACTTGTTCACTCTAATTAAAGGATTGTGGCCTGTGTAGACAAAAGATAGCTGCCACTTTACACATATTCTTTACATAATGAAAAACTAAAACAGACACAAATTTATTTTTCAAAACTTACCTCCAACATAACCCAGAATGTTGACGTCTTTTCAAATTAATGCAGGGTTGAAATTTGTTGTTTCATTAAGCGACTCATGGGGTGGGAAAACCGTTCTCTATAAAGTTCTACTGCTCTATCATTATTGATGGAAGCCTTACACACACACGATATGCTCAAAAGCAGAGGTTTCGGGTTAGATTAGGATAAGTTCTCTCTCTCCTTACATAAAAACTTTAGTTAGAGGGGTATAGGTTAGGGGAGCTGCAGCAAATGTTTTGTGATTAGGATCTCTTGGTTTTAGGTTAGGGCATCTTCAATACATAGAAATAAAAATATTTTCTCTCTCTCTCATAACATTCCACACTTCGTAGACAGTGTGTGTGCTGAAGCTAGTCCCGTACCAAACGTAGTATGCAATTTTTCCGTGTGTGCACGAAAAACTCGGTATGGGTACATGCTCAGATCATTGGTTATAGGGTTTAGACTATGGGTCACACATTATTACCTCATGGTCATATATCTTTTAGGTCACAAGATTTAGACTACAGTGACATATTACAGTTATATCGAATAGGTTAAGTTACATTGTCCTATTAGGTTAGGTCACATAGTTTAGATTACCGTTACACGTTGTAGGTGTAACAGGTATATGAAAATCTAATACATGGTATAAACATAAGAGAGCAGTGGTAAGCTAAGATTGGCATGTGCTCTAGTAAATCTTGACTTGTGATAAAGAGTGTCACAAACTTGTCATATTATATTATAATAAAACATGTACAAATGTTGGGTAGTAGCTCTCTCAACCCTGTAGTATGGAGGAACTTTAAGTATATTAACAATGCCGGTGGTGTGCAGATCCTAACAATAATAATTTACAGTAGCCATGGTACTACAGGGGCGGGGCCTAGTCACATAATCAATTGGAAGCTCCTGATTGGAGAAATCCTAAAGTGCAGGGCTATCAACTTATATATATATATATATATATATATATATATATATACGGACTTTACAACTTTGAAAATTCATATAAAATTAGTTCAAAAAGATACAGAGCTCGTTTTAGTGTTGTTTTAAAGGGAAACACATCAAGTTTTGACTCGTGTAGTCCGCTAGTGCCTAATCGTGCCGCACAAGCGCTAGCGGTAGTTACATTAAAGATGGCTGCCTTCACTGAACCCGAGCGTGCTAGCTGTTTTGGTTTGAAGAATCGAAGTTGGCGACAACAGTTCAGCGTAATTTTCGTACCAAGTACGCTATAGATCCTCCTAGTAGGTCTAAAATTTATGAGGCATAGATGTTTTGTAGAAACAGGATCCTCAGGTCGTCCAAACACATCTGATGAAGTCGTTGAGTAAGTGAGACAAAGTTTTGTCAACAGCCCTACAAAATCGACCCGGCGTGCATCTCGTGAGTTGCAAGTCCCACATACGTCGGTTTGGCGTGTGTTGAGAAAACGTTTGCATTTGAAACCGTACTGATACTCGATTTTACAAGCAATTAAAGACACTGATAAGATTGCCCATAAGAACTTCTGTGTGGATATGGTAAATCGAGTGGATGATGATGAACATTTCTTGGACAACATAATCTTTTCTGACGAGTCAACTTTTCACTTAAGTGGCAAGGTTAACACACATAACTGTAGGATTTAGGGTAGTGAAAATCCACATGAAACATTGCAACATGTTCGTGATAGCCCTAAAGTGAACGTTTTTTGTGTGTTAAGCAAGAGGAAAATGTACGGCCCCTTTTTTCCAAGAGAGAACCATCAATGGGATAGTGTACCTTGATATGTGGCAACAATTTTTGATACCACAGATCGATGAGGATGACCGAGAAAGAAATGTTTACTTCATGCAAGATGGCGCACCACCACACTATCTGACTGACGTCCGGGATTTTCTCAATGACCCCTTTCTAGGTCAATGGATTGGCCATGATGCGCCAATTGCATGGCCCCCTGACCTAGACCTGACACTGCTAGACTTTTTCTTCTGGGGTTTCATAAAAGATATGGTGTACGTACCTTCTTTGCCGGCTACTCTACCTGAACTTAGAGCAAGAATTTATGCTGCCGCTGAGCAAGTTACACCTGAAATGCTAGTGCGAGTCTGGGATGAAATCGACTACCGATGGGATGTCTGCAGGATAACCAACGGAAGCCACATAGAACATCTTTAGTTTAAGGTAAAAAAACTTAGTGTTTTCCTTTAAAACAACACCAAAACCAGCTCTGTACCTTGTTTCATTAAATTTATATGAATTTTCAAAGTTGTAAAGTCCTTTTTGAAACACCCTGTATAATAAAAGATCATTCATTGTGTTGTAGTGTGGATTACTAGTGTATCCAAACACTGTATCAATTAATTTATTAGTTGCAAACTGAATATTTTCATTATAACTTGTGTAATTTAATATTTATAACACAATGATTTCTATATTGTTCTAATTTATCAATATGGAGAATATGAGTCAACATTTTGGTTATAGCTAAATGATATTTGGCTTCTCTTTTTTTAATTACAATATTTCAATATCTAATTTCAGTACTTTCATTGAAGATAGGGTGTCAAATATCATCCGTCAGATTATGAGGAGATTTAGGTATATCGACGCTTGAGAGGTCGACCCTTCTCATTCAAGCCTGAAAAAAACCCTCTTTTATAAAAAGTAAAAAATTACCTTCCTTTTTAAATCATTAAATAAAGCGCTATGATTGGTTTGATTAATAAGTGACCACTAAATGTGTTATATCATTCTACCCATTTATGTAAATCTGACCACAAAGATCATTTTTACATTTCATATATTATTAGTATATTTATAGTATAGGAACATATAAAATAAATTTTCATATTTTTTTATACTTTTATTTTAAAAACAAAATGTTGATTTAAAATTTACATTAAATAAAAATTATCATTCTCATACTTTATACGCATTATTCTTTTAACAAAATATTATAAAAAGTAAGTTAACATTTTGAAATCAAAGTTTGGTAATTCAACTATATAAAAATAAATAGGACATTGTTTGTAAAACCAGAAATGTAAAAATCAACATAAACTAATTAAAACTCATAAATATATATATTTTTTTACATATGAACAAAACATATTTGAATATAAAATAAAACCTGTAAAATATTGCGTAAATCTACATTTAAAAACCATTGTTTACAGCTAGACAGTATAAAATACGAACAGGCACCAAACTACTTCTTTTGTAAAATATAAACATAAAATAAATAATTAAAATAAAGTATGTGTGCAGACATAAAAACACAACCAATATATTGCATGTGTGCTTACATAGTTGATTAAAAAAAAATTAAAATAATAATAAAATCTTTACTGAAAGTTGGATTTAAAGAAATACTATATACTCCAGTTGTATTTAAAGTCAAATCAAATTTGGCCTCTATCTTTGGCTAATGTTCTATAGAACCTACAAATAAATGGCTTATAGCCTAAAGTACTAAATACATTAACAATATTTCAAATATAGTTTTTATTTGCTTTACAATCAAATAAACTATTTTAAAGGGAGTCATATTATTAATACAAAATCCAACATCATTATTTACACATCTTTTTTGGCAAGAATCAGGCCACCTTATTTTAGTTTTTATTGCTAATTCTGACGTTTATTATATTGGAAATATACAGTTTGAAATTATTATTACATACCTTAGTATGAAAAAGACAGATACCAGTTGTTTTTCGGTCATTCACTATTTATAATAAAGTTTTGAAAAGCAAGTAATCTAATATGAAAGATTACACAAAAAATGGTTTGTAATCTGCAGCCTTTGTCACCTCAAATGGTCATGCTACATTTTTAACATAGTCATACCTTAACTGTAAGTTCTAGCACATATTTGCAAAAACTTTTTGATCACTTGAATAAATATAATATTGACTATAAATCCAAATCACCTATGTTAAATCAGTTGACTCCAAATTCAATACACAAATTACACTATGCATTATCATTAATCATAAAAATTAGTCAAATTTTTTCAATTGTTTTAAACAGTTGTTTTAAATAGTTTCATCCATATTTCTTTCAAAAATTTAGTTTACCATTACAAGTTATATAGCTATTTATACACTAGAATTCTATAACTTTCCTGTCTTGTTTATTTTCTAAACTTAAAATAATTTCAAGAGAACAATTTTAAATGTAAAATTTTATGTAAATTTTACCATTTTCAAAGTCATATAAAAATTGTTAATTTTTATCCAGTCACTCCTTATTGCTTTTTAACATTACAGTTTCGAACTCATATCATTTTTATTTCTTATAAAAACTGATAGTGTAAATAACAACTAATCCTGGGATGTTTAGCCTTAAAGCTGTCATCTTTAAGAGATCCAATTCTTCAAATTATTATCTTTTGTTCCACAAATCAATGAATATAAAATTAGGATCAATACGAGTTTAGCATAAAATAATCTCCTAAAAAAGTGAGTGTTGTCAATTTGAAAAGAAACTCCTATAGTGTTGAAAAACATGTATAGTCTCCTATCAATTATATGGCAATTATTTTCATAATGTGTGGATATACCATCCTTCTACATGCATCGGCAATCAGGCAACAAGGCATCTGCTAGGAATATTTTCTGTCAGTCGAACGTGTGAATATAGCATCTGTGTTAAACAATATCTTAAATTATCTAATAGGATTAGTAAGGCTAATAAACGCCTAAGTCTATATAGAATTTGTATAGCAAGTGCCGAGCATGCCTGATTATCAGAGTCTGTATTGGACAAGCATTCAATATTTATTGTAGGCCTAACCTGATTCAAAATATCCTTCCTTATGTTTTGCTACATAAAACATATACTGTAATCATTTAGCCTAGAAATAGTAATCAAAGCCATCAATATCATTTATCAGAGACTCTACTTATAGGCTATTCAATATATACATATAAAATTATGATAATTAAAGTGATAAGACAAGCGAATTTGTCAACAACAAAATCTCTTTTATCACTACAATAATACTGTACAACTACAAAGCAATATATGTATATACTATATACATTATTTACTTAAATATCACTCAAATTAAAACTTATTTAAAATGGCAGTAATATAGTGGAAGTGTGTTGGCCTGAACAGTAAACTGTGTACATGAGAGAAGTCAACATGTTTATATTTTAATATTTACAATTATATTTAAACCCTTTATTTATATTAATCCTTTAAAATGCATACTTTAGATATAGGTAGTCTTTAATTAAAGCATACAGTTAGTTCACTTGCCATTTTTAATAACAATTACATAGACACTCCAAAACTATTATAATTTGTTGATTATAAACAGTATTATAGCATATTCACACTTAGGCCTACAAAAAATAGTCTACAAACTGAAATACTAGAAACAAAAGTCATATTAATATATAAATCATTAAAATATTTTAAAATATTCATATTTCCATTTAATATTTCAAAACTTGGTGAAAATAATGATATTAGTGTAGGCAATCTGAAGACTTCTGTTACATTTCTCCCCCATCTTCGACTATATAGATTATAGATAAATAAATTATATAAAACATAATAAGAAAATGTTATGTAAGGCAATAAATATGTTGTGTATAATTTTTAAATCAAATTTTAAAAGCAATGCTATACTGATTTAATAACAGAATAGTTTAGTTTTGAAAATATTAAAGTTTAACTTAAATTTATTGCATTAATAAATAGTAGAAACTCTTTTTAAAAATTTGGTATAACTCCTCATTAATTATATTGTAAACTATAACCAAAACTATTATGATTATACTTTATAATATAAATACAAAAATGATAAATAATTAATATATAACACAAATATTATTTTAATAACGCTTTAACTATTTAATTTCTCTTAATAATAAGCTGCACATTCACCTGTGCAGGTTGTAATAATAATAATAATGTGCAGCTTATTATTAAGAGAAATTAAATGGTTAAAGCATTATTAAAATAATCATATATTTGTGGTGATTACCACCACTCCCCCTCCCCTTTGTGAATCTGGATATACCCGTCCGGCTATAAACCGTAGGGCCACAACGGCCCTATTCCTTTGTGTTTAGCAAGTCATGTTAATGATACGGCACAATAATATAAATTTAATAAGATGTTGATAGTTGTAAAGTTGTCTCAAGTCTCAAAGTTTTCAATTGATTAATTAACGGTTTTTGCAACTGAATTCTAATTTTCAAAATTAATAATAACTTATTATTATTAATAAGTTATTAATAATTAGAATAGTTCTAATAACATGGGTCAACAGTTTACAAGATATACAGGATTTATGTAATGGAGAAGTCATTAGAGAAATTATTAACTTAGTTTGGACAAAAAAAAAGAAACACAAAGATTGAAATGTTACATCTTAGTAACAAAGAATATATCAACGCATTTTTTAAAGATGAATTTCCAAATTTGAATAATGGTAAACTCCTAGACTTGAATAATACCAATGATGTAGTTTATATCAATCACACCTTCCAAGTCTTTCATGACACTCAAATAAGTTCGTGTTTAAACTGTTTATAAATCTTTTTGTCTATTAAACACCGCAAAATTGTTCATGCACACAAGACATAGTCCGCTTTCATCATTCCCATGAATTTAAGTATGCACCGCATAACTGTCTTTTTTACAAAGAAAATATGATTCTGTCTCATCTATTAACTTTATAACACTCGGTACTATAACTAAATTGTTTCTAAGACTCTCAAATACGACCTTCTCTCTCCACATCCCAAACTAGACTCTCTAGAACAACCGTTCTACATAACACACCAAACTAGACTCTTTACACAACCTCTCCTATCTAAGCTCCTTACTCGACTGCCAGCCTCATGGTGAAATTCTCACTTCCGTTATTTTTCAGGGTTTACGTTACTTCCTCCACGGTTAGTTTTTTATTGCAACATCAGTTAGAATATTTCTCACATTACATCGCATGCACTGTTCCATGTTCTGAGCACACCCACAAGTTCCTTTATAACTAATTCTATATTACATACACAAAATTATTTAGATCCTTATAAATAAAATTCTTAAATCCTATACATTATTATTTTCTTGTGTTTGGAAATCTATATTAATTGAATTTACTTTATTTTAACTTTTAAAGATATAAGTCACGTTTTCGACTTGTTTGCCCCCTCCCAATTTCTTTCTATACGATCTCCCGCTATGTATTATTCAAACTGGATTAACCTTTTTTAGGTATTTCATTATTCTACACCCTTATTCAAATTAACATGCTGTTTTCACTATTCTCTTCCAGCTCTGTTATTATTCACTACTAAGGTATGTTTCAATTTTAGTTTTTTAAAACTGAATTATTTGGATAAGTTGAATTTTTGTTTAACTCTAAAGTCAATTTTTGTCATCAATATGTGGTGATTACCACCACTCCCCCTCCCCTTCGTAAATCTGGATATACCCACCCGGCTAGCTGATAAGACCAGAGTAGTGCTTGAGACAGCGGTGAGACAAGTTCTCTGTCACCGTTCTTATTAAATTTATATTATTGTGCCGTATCATTAACATGCCTTGCTAAACGCAAAGGAATAGGGCCGTTCGGCTTCAACCAACACACCTTTTTGCCGACTTTCTTCCAGTTCAATTGTCATTTCAGAAAAAATTTTATTCTGGAGCTCATATTCCAAACTTTTAAGGAAGCTCAAATGTAATAAGTTCATCTTCTTCCTTGGGCATTTTCAGATTGTGTATGGTTTCCTTCTGGAATTCACACATTTTTTGTAAATCTACAATTTGTTCTTCAAGATGTCCAATTTTTAATTTTATATTTTCATTTTCGTCATTCGACTGTCGAAATTTTTCAAGCCAGAATTCTTTTTCTTCCTGTGCATTGATCAGCTTTTCAGAAACTTTAGATAATTTTTCTTTAAGCTGACACAATTCAGACTCTAATCTT
Source organism: Aphrophora alni (assembly GCA_963513935.1). Lineage (NCBI taxonomy): Eukaryota > Metazoa > Arthropoda > Insecta > Hemiptera > Aphrophoridae > Aphrophora > Aphrophora alni. The sequence goes on from OY740769.1 coordinate 73,316,939, forward strand.
CCAGAATATGTTTCAAGACTCTGTATGTCATTTATCAATGTTGTTTCTTTCTTAGACATAGATGTTGTATTTATTTGGGATTGATGTACATTTTCTAATTCTTCTATTGTACTCTTCAAGAAATGTATTTCCTTGAGTCTTGCTTCGAGTTCTTGGTTCTTAAATTTAATTTCTATTTGGACTTCGTTTACTTTAGTTTTCAACTCATTGTTCATTTCTGTTAACTTATTGAATGCATCCTCTTCTTCGTCTAACTGTTTTTTTAACATAGAAATTTCTTTCACTTTTTCTGATAATAATTTTCTTTGCATACTTGGACTTTGAAAGAAGTCATTGATAGGAGAAGACGTTGTTGTACTAAATGACCCTGCAATGTGACGTAATGGGCCTTTCTTTGGTGTATTTTGTATTTTCAAGTCACATTCTGGAATATTTCTGATAGCACTTTCCACATTCACACATTCCATTTCAACATTATTAGTTTTCATGAACATTAGAAAAAAATTAGTTATCGATGATTGTAAGGAATCATTTAAATTCAATAACAACTCTTCTTTTACTTTCTGTATATCATATGTAACACTAGACACAAACATCAAGCAAGATGTCATAATCACTACATCATTGATATTATTCAACTCTAGGAGTTTACCATTATTCAAATTTGGAAATTTATCTTTAAAAAATGGGTTGATATATTCTTTGTTACTAAGATGTAACATTTCAATCTTTGTGTTTCTTTTTTTTGTCCAAACTAAGTTAATAATTTCTCTAATGACTTCTCCATTACATAAATCCTATATATCTTGTAAACTGTTTACCCATGTTATTAGAACTATTCTAATTATTAATAACTTATTATTAATAATAAGTTATTATTAATTTTGAAAATTAGAATTCAGTTGCAAAAACCGTTAATTAATCAATTGAAAACTTTGAGACTTGAGACAACTTTACAACTATCAACATCTTATTAAATTACATCTTACCTAACCTAACCTAACCTTATTATACAGAGTCTTGAAACATATGCTGGAAGATTAGAGTCTGAACTGTGTCAGCTTAAAGAAAAATTATCTAAAGTTTCTGAAAAGCTGATCAATGCACAGGAAGAAAAAGAATTCTGGCTTGAAAAATTTCGACAGTCTAATGAAGAAAATAAAAATATAAAATTAAAAATTGGATATCTTGAAGAACAAATTGTAGATTTACAAAAAATGTGTGAATTCCAGAAGGAAACCATACACAATCTGAAAATGACCAAGGAAGAAGATGAACTTATTACATTTGAGCTTCCTTAAAAGTTTGGAATATGAGCTCCAGAATAAAAAGTTTTCTGAAATGACAATTGAACTGGAAGAAAATCGGCAAAAAGGTGTGTTGGTTGAAGCCGAACGGCCCTATTCCTTTGCGTTTAGCAAGGCATGTTAATGATACGGCACAATAATATAAATTTAATAAGAACGGTGGCAGAGAACTTGACTCACCGCTGTCTCAAGCACTACTCTGGTCTTATCAGCTAGCCGGGTGGGTATATCCAGATTTACGAAGGGGAGGGGGAGTGGTGGTAATCACCACATATTGATGACAAAAATTGGCTTTAGAGTTAAACAAAAATTCAACTTATCCAAATAATTCAGTTTTAAAAAACTAAAATTGAAACATACCTTAGTAGTGAATAATAACAGAGCTGGAAGAGAATAGTGAAAACAGCATGTTAATTTGAATAAGGGTGTAGAATAATGAAATACCTAAAAAAGGTTAATCCAGTTTGAATAATACATAGCGGGAGATCGTATAGAAAGAAATTGGGAGGGGGCAAACAAGTCGAAAACGTGACTTATATCTTTAAAAGTTAAAATAAAGTAAATTCAATTAATATAGATTTCCAAACACAAGAAAATAATAATGTATAGGATTTAAGAATTTTATTTATAAGGATTTAAATAATTTTGTGTATATAATATAGAATTAGTTATAAAGGAACTTGTGGGTGTGCTCAGAACATGGAACAGTGCATGCGATGTAATGTGAGAAATATTCTAACTGACGTTGCGATAAAAAACTATCTGTGGAGGAAGTAAGGTAAACCCTGATAAATAACGGAAGTGAGAATTTCACCATGAGGCTGGCAGTCGAGTAAGGAGCTTAGATAGGAGAGGTTGTGTAAAGAGTCTAGTTTGGTGTGTTATGTAGAACGGTTGTTCTAGAGAGTCTAGTTTGGGATGTGGAGAGAGAAGGTCGTATTTGAGAGTCTTAGAAACAATTTAGTTATAGTACCGAGTGTTATAAAGTTAATAGATGAGACAGAATCATATTTTCTTTGTAAAAAAGACAGTTATGCGGTGCATACTTAAATTCACGGGAATGATGAAAGCGGACTATGTCTTGTGTGCATGAACAATTTTGCGGTGTTTAATAGACAAAAAGATTTATAAACAGTTTAAACCGAACTTATTTGAGTGTCATGAAAGACTTGGAAGGTGTGATTGATATAAATTCGGCGGGCAGTTTATCACATGTACATAATGGCGGGAGTTTCACAAAATGGACCACACTACATCAACTGTATATGAGTGAACTATTTCGACAAAGTACTGGTAATCAGTGTTAATTAACACTGAAATTTGAACATTGTTATCTCTGTAAAAATTATTATATTTAATGTACTAATTTTGTTTCTATTATGAATTTTATAACTTTATAATAGTTATATCTTTTCTTGTCTAAAGAAGAGTAAACGTCTACTGACATATTCACATATATTTTAACGTAACTTCAACCTATACAGATAATTCTAATCTGTTTCATTTAATAAACAAATTTTCTAAAGTTGCAACATAATAAATAAATTCAAGATTCAATATTTTTTTACCTTCTTAAAAGGAATAACACATGATGAATAAGCTAGGATGTATAATTTATAGAATTTATAAAATTTAATTTGATGTTTGTACATGTGCTAATAATTTGTCTTAATAAATCCATGTTAAAATTTCAGTAATATCATCATTTGATACCAGGAATCACTGTGGAGTACCCTTTTAAAAGAACTCATGCCCTGAGATTCAAATTGGTAAATTAATTTTTTTTTTCTGAAAATTGATGTTAATACATCTGGCGTTCATAAATGCTGTGCAAAATTTTAAAATCATAAATAAAATAAAATCAATAATCTTAAATTAATTTTTTTTTTGTTAGTAAAGTAATATTTATAAAACCTTAAGTTTTATATTTATTACAAAACATGGGGATAAATTGTGAAAATGTATAGTTTTTACACATCAGTGTATTAAAGATATTCCATATGCCAAATTTCAGGTTGTAGGTTTTATCATCTAAGAGAAACTCCGTCTAAATACACACACTCATTACATTTTTTTCATTAATGTTTATAATAGTAACAATACAAAAAAAAACAGTTGTAAAAAGATTTTTAAGCACCAAGGTTGAATTAAAAAACAAAACAAATAAAAACTGACAATTCTGGACTATAGAAAATTTTTGCCAAAATTCACACACATTATGTATTTTATAAACAAATGGAAGTATGTAGGTAAAACTCCATATTTAAACATGTACACCCACTCCGTTTTACTATTATAGAATATTATTCTTTTAACTTTTGGTAAAAAGTGCATTGTAAAAAATAACGAAATTTTACTACAGATTTTTCTATATTTAAACAATGTATGTAATATTCGAAATGATTTTCTTAAATCAGTAAAAGAATATTTGTTACAACTTTCAAAATTCTGTTATATTATTTTGTCTTACTTGAATTAAAGTATGGTATTATCTTTAATATCGGAAACTGCTTTTACAAGCTAGGTCTATTTATTATTATTATTTTTTAAATATTAAAAAAAAAAAAAAAAAAAAAAAAAATTGTGTATAATTATTTTATTGAAGCTTTCTAAATGAGCACTATAATGAGCACTATTAAAAAAATAGGGAAAAAACAATATCACAATTTGTAGGCAACATTGTGCTATATCAAAAACACATATTTATATACAAAAATTATTTTAATCTAGCAATCTCTATAATATTTCTGTAATGCTGAATTATTAAAAAAATGTAAATATAATGATAATTATTATTATACACATAGTCATTTTATAGATTTTTCCTTTTTTCCCCCTTATTGATGACACTTTAAAATACAAATTTAGTTCTGTTTTTTGTTATTTTCAGCACCAAGATCTAATCTAAATGCAATTAAGTTAGCATCTACTTGCTTTTATTGAATTTTAAAATAATAATATAGGCATATAGACATTTGACCTATAAGAAAATTTATCTTAGCAATGCTTTAAAATAAAACTGACAGAGATATAGATAAGAAAAAAGAACCAAAAAAATGTGTTTTCTTTTAATACTAGACGATTTTATAAATGAAATTTGTATATCTTGTAATGTTGGTAGTCATAATTATAAAAATAAATATTAAACGGCAGTGAAATAAAATCGTTAAAATAAATTAAAACACATTTTTTGCCCCTTTGAAAAATATATAAATACAAATTGGAATAATTTATTTGTTTTATAAATATTAAAAATAAATATGTTGACATTCTCAAATGTAAGCGAGGTATTGGTACACTAATTACAGGCCACAACGAATGGAACAACAGACAAACCTTTGACTAGCACTAATCATCTAGGCCCTAGATGAATGAAGCTTTTTCTACGATGAGATTTATGTTCACGTTGAATTTGGTATTCTTTCCGCCTAGCTGACGGCCTCAGTTCTAGGATATGATTAATTTTTTTGACAATGTCATTTGCTATTGAATGCGTTGCTTCAAAGTCATGATGCTTGAAAGATGGTGTAGTCGCACTACTATCCAGGCTAGTTGATAAAGTAGGATGATCATATACTAACCTAATAAATAAATAATTTGGTTTAATATTTTAAAACAAGTAACAACACTTTTTCATCAATATAAAGTTTTATCTAACATATAAACTGATATAGGAACTACTTTGGTATCAAAACATGATTTTTTACAAAAATGCCAATTTTGGGTGTCGCAGATAATAAAAAATGTACAAAATTTTGTTAACCAGTGCATGCCAATGAAAACCAAATACAGTAGACTACCAATAGTCGGCTATTTAATAATCCAGAACAACCAATAATCCGGCACCATATTGGATATATGTAATAAGTACATATTATTATATACCTGTATATACATTATAAATTTGTTTCACGTTATTACCGGGGGAAACGTGCTTGTGCATAAGTTGTGGTTTGGCAACGCAGTAAGCCTAGTTTACTTGGAAGTGGTCAGCAAGCTTCGGGTTTCTTCGGTGAGCTCAGTGGTTGTTTCAGACCATTCTGCTTCGCTCCGTTTGTATTGTAATTGTCATTTTCTCATGTGTTTGTGAATTGCATTGCTAGTTGCTCTATGATTATTGAAAAAGGTAAGAAATTTAAAGAAGATTTAAATGTTGCAGATAGTGACTGTAATTTTTTAGAAGGTTGGTTGAGAAACTTTATATTTTGACATAGAATTAGCAAACTTGATGTAATGGGAGAGACATTATCAGCAAATGATGACTCGGCAAAAGAGTACATTGACGAGTTTAAAACAATCATCACTGAAAATAACCTGTCAGCTGATCAAGTGTACAATGCCAATGAAACAGAATTATTTTGGGATTGTTTGCCAACATCAACATTAGCTGCTGGAGATGAAAAAGCAGCCAAGGGGTTTAAAAAAACAAAAACAAAGATAGGCTGACAGTTTTAGTGTGCAATAATGCGTCTGTCTGGAAGCCACCGAATAACAACTTTTGTAGTCAAGAAATCAAAAAACCAAGAGCTTTTAAAAATGTAACCAATTTGGCTGGTCATTATGATGCTCAACAAAATGCCTGGATGACTGGAAATTTCTTTAAAGACTGGTTTTAGATAACTTTGTACCACAGGTTAAGGATAATTTAAAAAAACTTAAACTACCAGAAGAGGAAATTGTAGAATGGGTTGAGATTGATAAGAATTTACCTATTGGGGAAGAACTTACAGATGAATTTCATTTGATTTGCGTTTTATATACATACACTACTCGTGCAAAAAATCTGTTTAAAATACTCTATACACACCAGTAAATATTACACAGTCAAAACAAAACATAGTAGTACATAATAAATAAGATAAACACCATAACATACATAATAATACAGCCTTAATCACACAGATAAAGACATTACAATAATATAAAAAATACATATAAATAGAATAGAATAGAACACAATCAAATACATATAATAAACGGGAAGCAAACCAAAACCACAAAAACAAAATGAAATTCATCAATACAATTTCAAGCACTTGTCAACCTTGATATTATATAATGTAGTACAAAGAGTAGTATCATCAGGATACATTATCAGATCTCCTTCATTAATAACTCAAGGTAGGTCATGGATATAAATAAAGAAAAATAGAGGTCCCAAAACTGATCCAAAACTGTGGGACACCATACTTAATGAAATGAAAATTTGACCTAACCCCTTCAATTAGTCCTGAATTTCTTGTATTGGAAACCTCGACTGCTTGTTCTCTGTTGCTGATATATGACATTATCCAATCAAAACATTTCCCTCGAATACCACAATTTGGCAGGCGATCTAATATGACTTCAAACTGTACTCTGTTAAAAGCCTTAGATAAATCCAAGAATACGCCACTGACTTTTTGCCCTTTATCAAGGTTAATTAATATATGTTCTACGAATTTTATGATAGCTGACATTGTAGATTTTCACTTTAGGAATCCATGTTGCTGTTCAGCAAAAATACAATCCATTAGAAAAAACTCTAAAATTCCATTAAGTATTATGGATTTAAAAATCTTTTGAAAAAGGTGAGATCGGAGACATTGTTTTTGTTCTTAAGTTTATTATTTTCAAAACTTCTTTCATTTACAGGCTTTAAATAAATAGTTTTCGACAATCTCTGTCATCAGGTTAAGAGGAGCAGAAACCTCATCCATACCAGTGTCAAAATTTAAAAAGTAGTTGTTAAAATAATTCTGCAATATCCTTAGGTTTTTTAATTTTGTTTCCATCAAAGTTAACATTTAAAATTTGAGATTTAATACATTTGGTTTGTTTTCGTTCTCTATTTATAACATTACAGGCTGCCGATGTTTTATTACGAGAACCCGTAATATATCTATTAATGCAGAGTGTTTTGGCACGTATTACTACTTGATCATATTATATGGCTTTATATTTTATTGAAGAAAAAAAAACCGCTCCAAGCAGTGATACGGACAAACTTGTAGAGCTACCCTAGCGCTCACTTTGGAAACTAAAAAGCGGTTTTAGAATCAGATCCCACCTCTTCTTAACAAAAAGCCATACAATATATAACAAAACAAATTGTTTTATATACATGTATAAAATTTTAAACTGATGTTATTTTGAGGGTTAGAAGACGGTTCTTAAATTTGCTTATATATGTATTTTATGATTAATCAAAATTTTAGGGTCATAAAATTAAAACTGCCTAATTCAGACATGCTTATTTGTGACTGGAATAATTATTACCAGTCTAGTGGTAAGGAAATTATGAAGCTTTCCATCTGTAATAAAATCAGTAAAATACTATAACATATTATGGTAACTAATACTCTTTCTCACTTTTTATAAACTGTAGGTTTACTTAGACGTGACATGAAAAATAAATCGTAGTGGTTTTCTGAAAACAACTAAAAGTCAGATATACAGCAACAAGCACAAGCCTGAATTGAAATAACTCCCATAAGAGCATGGCATCAACATTCAGGCAATAACCTAATGTGGGTGCATCGTGAATTTTTATGATTCAAATGCAATAACTAATTTCTATGTAAATTATATGAGAATGTATACAATAAAACAAATTTCGTACCTAAATGTAGCTCTATTATTAGACTTAGCTTCGGTAAGATCACAAGCGACCACATTGTCCATATCATAAGTTGACGCTTTCTGCCGTACCCAGAATTTGGCGCTAACCCTTTGGTGCACCACCGGATCTATTTCTACTTTTTCTCCTGAAATTCCTGCACAAAATAAAACACTATTGTAATGTTAAACACAACAAATATACTACTGAAATAATTAATTATATATTTTTTTACATAACTATAGAACATAGACGAAGTTATGATCTTTGTATTATCACTGTGATTGATGATAGTTAACTAAAGAGATTATATTTTATTATAGTTTATTTATAAACATTATTTTATATTTAAAAAATTTCATTTCATCTTTCTTTGTGAATGTTATAATATACAGTTTTAAGAGTCTTTATTAGTATATAGTGAAGCAGAACTCTTAAAATGAATTAATTGTTAATAATTACAAGATGGTAATCTCAAAACTGACTTTTTTGAGTACCTTGTTTCCTTTGTCTTTAGCTTAATCCTAGAAGTGATGCGACAGGAAGTCTAAAAACCTTCTTTAAAGTGATACACACCAGAAGGCGCAAAGACTGATACAATCAGAGGTAAATTTGTTACTAATTAATAACCAAGATTTCAAGCTTCAAATTGGTAATTTTAATTTTTCATTATTTTATGATCATTGCCAAATTAAAAACAACTGTTACGGGTCATACTTTGCTTACATGTTGTAGTGAACTGTTACTGTATTATTATTCTCTGGCTTTTGTTTGTTATGAAAATTTTCAAAATGTCTCAAGATTTTTGTGGATGAAAATTATTATTTGTAGAGATTAGGGTGTTATTGGAAAGCAGAAAATTGGTTGATGATAGTGGTGATGAGAATGACTTATCAGTCAACGATATTCTCTTAGATTTGTATCAGTTTTTTTTACTGTTTTAAGGCAAAAAACCTTTAATTCCTGTCTAAAGGGAGACACTGAGTCTGATTTTGTTCTAGACCAGGGGTCTCCAAACTTTCCAGCCTTAGGGCCATACTGATTACTCCAGTAAGTTCCGAGGGCCAAAACCATATTATCATTGTTGCCGGTGGTAAAAAGTGAAATAGTCCACTGATGAAAAAAAAAAGTCCGAAAAAGTACGCAACGTTTAAAAAAAGGCTGCAAATCGGACTAAAGTCCGCAAAACGGCAACACTGCATATTATTAATTTTCCTGTCATTATCTGTAATTTCTAGATTAGTCGTAGAGTACGAGCCATGAGGAGTAACGTGACACGACATCTGGTGGACACAAGCAGAAATAGGTAGTACCTTCTATCGCTAACAGATGGCGCTAATAGCACGTACAGAATAATCTCGTTGGTTCGAGAAAGTTCTGGTGTCTTCCACTCAATTCTAGATGGCAGTAATTGGAATATATAAGAAGGCTAGTGGCGCAACCACAAGTCAGTTCCTATGACACTGTTGTGAAATAAAATAGTGTGTACCTCCTTAAAACGTGTTTGTGCGTGTTTAAGTTTAAGACATCTTTGTAACAGTATTTTGATTTAATTGTTGCTTTTGTGTGTGATTTAGTAGTATGGAAAAGAAGCGAAAAATTGATAGTGAATGCAGAAAATTCAAAGATCAGTGGAACATTCAGTATTTCGTAATTGAGTCCAGTAACAAGGCGCTATGTTTGATATGCAATGAAAGCACAGCCGTTCTCAAGGAATATAACATTAAACGTCATTATGAAACAAAACATTTTCAAAATTACTCAAAATATACAGGAAGTTTGCGGACAGAAAAATTCGAAGCTATGAAGCGCGGATTGAAATCGCAGCAATCTTCATTTACAAAACTCAAAACTGAACAAGAGGCTGCAACTCGTGCCAGCTTTCGTGTGGCTCTTGAAATTGCAAAACGTGGAAAACCATTCACCGATGAAAAATGATTAAAGAATGCATAATTGCAGTAGCCGAAGAAATGTGCCCTGAAAAGGTAAATTTATTAAAAACTGTCAGTATGTCAGCAAACACTGTGGCTCGAAGGGTAGAAAACATCGCTGAAAATATATCCTCTCAACTGTTCGAAAAAATGGACATGTTGAGTGGTTTTCTTTGGCCTTGGATGAGTCAACTGATGTGTCAGATACTGCTCAGGTGTTGATTTATATTCGAGGAGTAGATAAAAGCTATGAAGTGATTGAAGAACTTCTTGATATGTATAGTATTCATGGCACAACTACTGGTACAGATATTTTTAAAGGAGTTGAAATGGCCATTAATCAAAAGAACCTTCGATGGAAAAACTTGAAATGTATTACAACTGATGGAGGCAAAAACATGAGTGGGAAAGATAAAGGAGTGGTCGCTCTTGTGTCAAAGGCTGTAGAAAATGACGGTGGTTCAAAACCATTAGTCTTACATTGTATCATTCATCAACAGTCTTTGTGCGGAAAATGTTTGGATATGTCTGAAGTTCTGAAACCAGTCATATCAACTGTTAATTTTATCAGATCTTTTGGGCTGAATCACCGACAATTTATTGAAGAGATTGTAGAAAATGACTTACCTTACCATACTGCTGTACGTTGGCTTAGTTGTGGGAAAGTCCTTCAGCGCTTTTTTGAACTTCGAGCAGTGATCGAAATTTTTTTGAATGAAAAGCATCGCCCTCTTACTGAATTACAAAACAACGAATGGCTGTGGAAGTTAGAATTCTATGTTGATTTGACAAAACATGTGATCGAACTGAATTTGAGATTGCAAGGAGAAAACCAGCATCTTCCTGATTTATACACTAATATTAAATCATTCCGGAAGAAATTGATACTGTTTCAATCACAACTACGAAGTAAATGTTTTTCACATTTTAAAACATGTGAAATATTCAGCCACACCACTGAGACTGAGTTTCCTATCGATTTTGCAATCGAAACTTTGAGTGCTTTGAAAATAAATTTTGATACTCGTTTCTCGGACTTTGATGCCATTGCGAATCAAATTAAGATTTTTCAGAATCCTTTTGATACTGACATTGAAACCCTAGCCCCGGAACTTCAAATGGAAATGATTGATCTACAGTGCAGTGATATAATTAAGAACAAATATCAAAACTCATCTTTGTTGGAATTTTATAAGAGTCTTCCACTGACACAATTTGATAATTTGCATAAATTTGCTCGTGGGCTGTTTTCTGTTTTTGGTACTACTTATTTGTGTGAGAAGAACTTCTCCAAAATGAAGTACACAAAAAATGTTTACAAATCTAAATTAACTGATGAGCATCTTAAATCTCTTTTAATAATTGGTACAAGTAAAATTAGTCCACAACTACAAACTATTGTCAGTGGAAAATCTCAATTACATAAATCTCATTAGTATTTCATATGTCATTATGCTTGTTATAAGTTATGTTTTTATTTAAAATGTATAAAATGTTAGTTGGATTAATTTCAATAATTTGTTATTTATTATATACTGAAGTTAAATTTTCTGCATATTATACATGTCTTTACTCATTACAATTCTGTGTTTCTTTATCCAACTTATCACAAAAACAATAACAATAAGCCTACAACAATGTTATGAGTAGTTAGCCCATGACCATATCAATGTAGATGTCATATTAATAATTATTCAACATAAAATTAGAATACTTCAGTAAACTAAATTTAATTTGCTATAAAAAATATGTTCTCTAAAAGGAGTTTTCAAGTATGCTAGCTCTCCGCTGGCCGGACAAAATCTGTCCGCGGGCCGGATGTGGCCCTCGGGCCATAGTTTGGAGACCCCTGTTCTAGACTACAAGGACCTAGGCGATATTCTCTTAGATTCCTATCTGTTTTTTTTTTTTTTTTTTGCTGTTTTAAGGCAAAAAACCATTTCGGTCACTATCACCTTAATTCCTATCTGAAGGGACAGACACTGAGTCTGATTTTGTTCTAGACTATAAGGACCCCGGTGAAAATGAAAATGTAGTTGAAGTTGAACTATCTGGCGAATAATTTTTTTCCTTTTTTAATAAGCCTAAGTGTTTCATGAAGTGCACCTTACGCATTGTGTTTTAATATATGTTATGTGTTGTACGAGGGCTATCCAGAAAGTAGATTATGTTTTGGAATTAAAAATAAATAAAGTATTGCGAAAAAAATTTATTATTTACAAATGAAAGCCAAACTTAAATACTACTTTTTCTACATAGTTACCATTCAAATTAAGGCACTTATAGTAGCGATGGACGAGCTTGGAAATTCCTTCAGCCGCCTGCGCCTTCAACCACTTGGTTACCTCTTCTTGCAGCTGTGCGTCGTCATCAAAACGCTGCATAGCCAGCCACTTCTTCATTGTTGGGAATAAGTGGAAGTTGCTCGGTGCCAGGTCCGGACTGTACGACGGATGGGGAAACAACTCCCACTTAAAAGATTCAAGAACTTCACGAGTGAGTTTTGCCGTGTGGGGCTGGGCGTTGTCGTGAATCAGCAAGATCTTTGAGCTCAACTTTCCCCTGCGCTTGTTTTGTATTGCTCTTCCAAAGTTTTGCAGAGTTTGGCAATATCTTTGAGAGTTTATTGCAGTGCCTCTTTCCAGGAAGTCATCAAAAATTACACCTTTCCTGTCCCAATAAACAGTCGCCATCACCTTCCTTGCCGACATCATTTGCCTGCATTTCTTGGGTTTTTGGGGGGAATTTGTGTGCCCCCACTGCATTGACTGCAATTTCGTCTCGCAGTTCAGATGTTTAACCCATGTTTCGACACCAGTAACGATGCAATCGAGTAATGAGTCGCCATCTTTATCATAAGCGTCCAAAAACGTTAATGCTGCAGCCATTCGCTGATTTTTGTGGATCTCAGTCAAGATTTTTGGTATCCATCTTGCACAAAACTTGTAGTAACCAAGATTTTCGGTGATGATTTCGTGCAACAAACATCGCAAAATTTGTGGAAAACTCATAGAGAGTTTCCTTAATGTGAATCTTCGGTTGTTACGGACTTAGGCATCGACTTTTTCGACAGTCACTATGCTGGGTCTTCGCTCTTCATCGTGAACATTAGTTCGGCCATTTAAAAATTGTATGACCCACTGACGCACTCCACCTTCAGTGATAATGTTGTCCCCATACACTTCACAAAGCTGCCGATAGATTTCTATTGGTTTACAGTTTTTTGCAGTCAGAAACCTTATTACTGCACGCACCTCACAGTTCGCAGCATTTTCAATTAAGGCAGACATTTCAAACTGTCACAGTAACTCGACGGAGTACAGCACGAACCTCTCACTAGCACGACTAGATGTCGACTGAGCGGCGTAACGCCCTGACACCAAGATGGCCACGCTAGCCCCGCCCCTTGAGGGCACAGACGAAAACGTAATCTACTTTCTGGATAGCCCTCGTATTTATGTTTTAAATTAATGTGTTGTTAGGAATACGCTAACATTAGGTTATATTAGGAAGAACTCATATTCACAAAGCTCAGAATGATCCAACTATTGTGAAACAGTTAAAAAAATGTTGAAATGCTTGTCTTGCAACTGAACTAGGACAACAGACTCCTAAAGGTATATAAGCGGTCAGCATGATTTGGAAGGGGTCTTTCCATCTTCTGGAGCTCTTGATGATACCGGCAGGTTGATTGCCGTGGTGCAGGAATTTGGCTCAGGAATTCTACTCAACAGACAGTAAGCAAGCATTTCTATATATGTATGTAAAGTCACCAGTTAGAAGATTTATAATTTCTTTCATTTAAAGTATAATGATAGTTGGAATACTTTTGAGCTTTGAGTAATTAATTTGAGAAATCAATTTGAGTAATTAATTTGAGAAATCAATTTGAGTAATTGATTTGAGTAACTATTTTGAGTAATTAATTTGTATAATAAATACTTCGTTTGAATATTATTTTGTCTTAATGTTTCAATTAGATTCTTATTATTGTGTTGCATTAAAATATTGTATTGATGTATTAGGGAAGTAGACGTAAGCTTAATGTCAATGATAAAGAGTTAATAAAAATACTGAACCACTGATCTGATTATTAATTGAAACTGAGAACCCAGGCATATTTTGAGGGCCGTTCATAACAGTGTTGACATCTCAGAAGAGAAAAGGATCTGACGGAATATAAGTATCAACATGTCTCAAAGAAGCATTAAAGAAAGTCATGTTAAAAAACAAGATACAGTAACTTTATTGTTATTTAATAACTGTTTATGAACACCTTTAACTAAACATTCTCAAGATCAAGCAAGAATAGGAGAATATATGTTTAATACCATTTAAATTTTTTAAATTGGTTAACTTTGCTTGAGAATGTTCCAGTATTTTCTAAGATCGTCTCTGGATGTACTGAAAGGAGGTAATAAATACTTAGATGTTCAACAGTAATTGTTTTAAATGACTATCAAAAAAGAGAAGTAAATTTTGCAATTTAATAACTGCAAAATTCATTAGCCACTTCGTTGAAGGCCACAGCCAGTGTTTAAATTGCATTATCAAAGCGGAGTAAGTTGATTTGATTTTACTTTGTTTCCCCTAAGTCAAAATTGTGTTGCTGTCATTTTAAAATTAATTCATACTAAAAGGGAGTTTAACTATGTAAAAGCAGTTTTGTAAGATAAGAAGTAATCTGCTCTGATATTCAACATTATTGCAAAAGAGTCCAACGTCAATTCTAAAATTAGCCTTACGCTCAAGGCATTTTTATCCAGTCTAATAAAGCTGTTCAGAGTTTCAGAGAAAAACACAACTTGGTCTTAGAAACACAACTTAATATCTTGAAGACCAAAATTTTAAAAGTATAAGCCAAAATTGACTTTGTGCCTATAATTGCAGTGAAAAGTCATCGCTGTAGTTCGTGCTCAAAAATTGTCTTCTTCAAAAAAGGTTACTTTCAAAATTAAGTAAAATGGGTCTTTGTAAAATATATCACAACACCAAACTGTCCGCCTTTCTACAGAAAGTTCTATGGTTTCCATGTAGTAGGCTATAAAAAAAATATGATTGGTGCAGTTAGCTGTGAGGCGAGTGATGAAACTGTAATGGGGATGCGCAAGAGAAAGTTTGCGCATGTGCGGGACTACTCCCTCTGTTGATTTATGTCTCAGTGTGTGGTGTTTGTGTTATGGCCTTTCTGAAAACATTTCAGTATATTTTCATTGTTGTGTAGCTGTTGCCTCCAGGAATGTTTGGGCCGTAAACGTTACATCAAACAGTGTCAACGAGTAAGTCTGTTGAGAGAAAAGTGATACACAGCCAGAGCAGGAATATTATTCACAATGTTTACGATTACATGAAAACAGAAAATGACAGCTTAAGTGAAAAAGCTTAAGCTTACAAACAAGATTAAGTATCTTACAAACTAAAGTATCTGCTGCTTGCTGTGTATCTTTTAGTAGTGTTAGGAGAATTATCAATGAACATAATAAAACATCTGGTATAACATCGCCTAAGTTCACTATCCCAAGAAAAAAATGGACAAGAAAAAATTTGAAAACTACATTCGATGATTTTGACTTATCTGTAATCGACAAGACAATTCATGAATTTTTTATTTAAGTGAGAGTGAAAGACCTACTCTCAGAGGAATACTATGCATATTAAACGATAAAATAGATTTCAAAAGAAGTATGTGGTGTGCCTGTAAGGTTGTTAAAAAGTTAGTTTTCTGCTGGAAGAATTATTTTTATATGTATCACAATGCTATTAATATTTTCACAATGCTATTAGTAAGTTTTACTGTGTAAATATTCTATGTAAATAATAAACATGCTATTTTTTTCTTTTATTTAATATTTCAATCACTTATTATTACTGCTTTACCTAATGTCTTAAAATGAATGTCCTAAAAAATATTAATTTTATTAAGCATAAATTTTTGTAATCTTACGTGAATATTAAAAAAAAATTAAGTTTCACTTGAACAAGTTTTCAAAAAATGTCATAAATTGTAGTCATACTAATCAGTACTAAATAGCAAACTCTGTAATAAACATAACATATTCCTAGTTTATTACTGTATACTTATACAGTAATTATATCTAGAAAAATATAGTCCAGAAAATTAAGAGTTTTTATACAAAAGTTATCTGCGAAAAAATTGTGGGTGTTTATTAAGCAATTTTATTTAAAAAATAACTATCATATTGTGCTTTTACATGAAAATTAATCTTTAGAATGTCCTCTTTCTATAAACTTAAAGTAGATATGATATTTGTCTTTAAAGCAGCTTTAATGATAGAATGTCAGTGGAATATTGTACATTTAACTGTATAGATTTTACAGCAAAGGACTGATGTTCGGCGGGTGGCTAGTACATCAGGAGCCACGACTCCGTGACTCTGGGAGAGGGGAAGCTTTCTCTCCAACCTGCCACTTTCCCTCCTATACACATCGTGAGTTTCATCACTCGCCCACGGCCTGTAAATTTTCACCACATAGTCC
The DNA here is from genome assembly GCA_963513935.1 of Aphrophora alni. Classification (NCBI taxonomy): domain Eukaryota; kingdom Metazoa; phylum Arthropoda; class Insecta; order Hemiptera; family Aphrophoridae; genus Aphrophora; species Aphrophora alni. The sequence continues at coordinate 73,333,273 of OY740769.1, forward strand.
CTCAGGAACTAATATTAATTTTTTAATGATAATAAATAATATATTTTTGTTTAAAATTTAAATAAACTTGAAAATCCAATTGTTCAAAACTTTTCTTAAAATTGTTTAATATTTTTTTTATTAAGGCTATTGTTAAAATAAATTTATTGAATTTGTTGTGTATTTGTCCATTCCCAGTTGTTAATACTTCCTCACAAATTAAATTCAATAGTATTTTGTTTACTGAAGGTGCATGTACAAAATTTCTTTCAGACAGGTAAGGGTTGTGATATTTTTTAAAATATTTTTTATAACATTTGTTTCGTTTTAGGGAAAATCACTTCCATGTGTGAACTCTTTTACATGGGTCCTTTTATCATGATGAGTGCAACAATTGAAGACATTCATTTTTTATTATTAAAATTTCTGAATTGTTATCATTTGAAAACACATTTTTTTTCCTTCTTCTTATATGTTTTATACTGTATTGCTAGGTTATAAGCTAGGTAAATATAGAATCCTCAGCTACAAATTTGGGCCAACATATTTAGTAAACAACCCGGTAACAAATTTGCTTGTTAAAAATATTTCAATTATGCCAAAATCATGGGAAAGAGCTATTTTTTTTTTAAATACACCAGTCATATACATGTGCACCCTCCAAACATTTTACCTTAGCCAAACCCAACACTTACCTAAATGTACTTCTGTCCTAGTTCTAACTTTGTTCAATATATACACTGTATAGGACTGGTATAATGGAGCCTCCATAGCAGTCATGTGCCCCTGCATCCTCTGCATATCCCCTTCCATTTGCTGTTGAACTGATAAACAAACATAATTCTAACATATTTTACCTATACATTTTATTTATTTGAATAATTACAACTGAATCTCATAATTGTGCAAATAACTACACTCTTGACAATGACTCTGACACCAAAGCAAATATTTGAATATCAAGTTTGCTTCAAAGGTTAGAGATTAAATTTATAATGTTTGCCATAACTTCATTATATTTCATCATAGAGCATTGAGGTTGGCACCGAAAGATTCGGAATTGAAATAACCAAATCTTTATCTAATTTAATTGTTGTAAGTTGCATTATTCAGATACAGAGAAAAGTCAGTTTAAAATGTTTACTATTTTGGAATTTTAGTAGAATATTTTTGAATGACTGGTTTCTTCATGGTCATAACGGTCCCTGTTACCAAAGTTAACACAGTGGTTAAATAGTTTTGAAAATTACCAATGTAACCTATATTTTACACAGAAAATACTTAAGTAAAAGACATTTGACCAGCTCCTCCATAATACTATTAAAATATTTGATTTTAAATTAGAAAGGGTAAAATAAATTAATCATACAACATACAACACCATAGCTGATGACTGCTAAACTACTCTTAGCATATAACACAATGATGAGAGCTACAGGACATTTATATGATTTAACCAATATATTTAACATAAATATTTAAGCTAAGGTAAAAGTCAAATGATTAGATTTACTTCTTGATTTAAAATGTGTGCAAATTCTTATGAGGAATAAATGAGACTTGCCAAAAAAGCTTACCTTTAGATTTGTTAATCGTATTCTCTGTGTTGAGTCGTGGAAACAATTCTCTGAAAAAATAAATAAATATTTACAAAATAATAAAAAACAAGTAATTAAAAGCAATAAAAATGTACACACAAAAATATATAGATAACTTCTATGTTTTATAAAGCAAAGTTTTTAACTAATTATTGTTCATTTGACAAAAACTTTTAAAAATAAAAACCTAAAAGGCCTTTAACAACGATATTGCCCTGTAAAGTTAAGAACATATATAAATCAAAACCAAAATTGATTAAATCTGTTAGTTAACTGATTTACAATATAAAATATTAACAAGAAACATACATAAATACAGGTTAAAACCAAAGCTGCTTTAACAAGAGCAAAAAACTAAATATTTACATGTTTTATGGATAAATTTGAGATGGAGTCTTTTTGTATGAAATTATTTATTTAATAAATTATAAAACCTTGTGACACCCATAAAAAAAAAGTTAAAAAATATACTGAAATGTAGATGATAATAAATTTTTTGAACTTACTAGATATTTATTTATTATTCGATTGTTAAATTATCAAAATAAAAAACTTTTGAACTTGATATGACAATTATAATTATCAAATTCAATATATAATTGAATAGTTTCTATTAAATAAGTTCCATACACACGAATAACATTTATAAGTTCCATAAATAACATTTCACGAAATCCCACTTTTTTTATCTGAAGATATGATTTGTCAAAATTCATCCAAATGTTTGTGTGGATTATTTGTGTGTGTGTGTGTATGTGTATGTGTGTGTGTGTGTGTGTGTGAGAGAGAGAGAGAGAGAGAGAGAGAGAGAGAGAGAGAGAGAGAGAGAGAGAGAGAGAGAGAGAGAGAGAGAGAGAGAGAGAGAGAGAGAGAGAGAGAGAGAGAGAGAGAGAGAGAGAGAGAGAGAGAGAGAGAGAGAGAGAGAGAGAGAGAGAGAGCGAGCGAGCGAGGGAGAGAGAGAGCACTTAATATTTTGTACATATTTATTGTATGTTTTACACCCTCCTCCCTACAATACAAACTTACAGATAATTATTGAGAGGTTAAATATTTAACTCTTGATTTGGCAACATGTTAATTTGTTTTAAAAATCTTCGTTTGTTTAAAAATTAATAAAATATATTAATATATAACAAAACCTAACTTATAAGACATCATTTTTCTCAGAAAGATGCATATAATTTATCTATGTAATAAAAAAAATAATTTTTGAAACGGTTTTGGAGTAAGTGTGTTACATGTCAAAAATTTATGTTACCATTTTTCAGAAATACCTGTATCACCCAAAATCAAAAGCTTACAACCTTTTTCTAAGATGTACAAAAATTTAGTGATATATTTGTGAATACATTTCGGAAAAAATATATCAAAATTTGTTACATTTTGAATATTTAAAAAATTGTTTTACAAAAAAAGAGGAATGGTCCAGCTTATTTTCAATAAATCACCAAAATTTGTAATATTTATGGAAAACCAACTTCTAAATATAATTATGTTCAGAAATGTTCATAGAATTTAGTAGTGTAATTTAAAAAAAGATTGAATAATAATTTTGGAGCCAGTATTGCATAGAACAAAAAAAAACACGAAAATCCAAGGCTAAATTTCACTTCAAAGTCCAATTGAGCGTAGAAAATCTATTTTTACATTTTTTACGAGTATTACAAACGTTTTCTAGTATAAATATGAATAACAATTGGTAAAAAAAAAATCAAATTCTGAAATTTTGAATATAGAAATTGTACTTACCCGTAATAAGTTATAAATTTTGCAAGGTTTACCCACTAACGCCTTTTTAGTAATGTTTTGTACACCTAAATCAACATTCACTAGATTTCACAATTACAATAACACAATAGATTCTACAAAGAATAACACACATATAAACTTATATAATACATTTTTATAATCAATGAATACACTCGATTTATCACAAGAAATATGAAGAAAGCGACAAAAAGAACGCCATTTTGCTTCAGTTTGCAACCGTCAATCCGAAACAACCACGTTGTCTTTAGGTTCCATATGACTGACTAAAACTTGGTTTATATCATTGGAAAGGTCTGCATTTTGTCTATACAAAGAGATAAGAACCTGTCAGATAGGGCAAATGTAAAGCTATATTTAGAATAAACAAGGAGAGAAGTAGGTTACAGTTCTTTAGCCGTCGAGTGCAGCAGTCTGCCGGAGAAATAGGGGACTTCAAAGAATTATTGTATTTTGTCTAAATGTAGCAAGATAATCAAATTTCATAACCTCTAAAAGCTTGAAATATGAGCTTTTCAATGGTGTATAATTCATGTTTCTAAGAATTCATTTACTAGGGTAAAGTGGACTTGAAGAAAACAACCATTTTTTTTCTCTAAAACTGTTTTTTTGTGTTGAAAAAAATCTAGAATGAAAACCATTTGTCTTTCTGACATGTGGCGAACTCTGTTCGATAGGTAAACATTTGTACTAAGAACAGTATAATTGTCAAGGAATATGGTCAGAAAACATTATTATCACAACGTCCTAAAGGAGGACTCCATTTTGTATTCTTTGCCAACCGTCATGTTTCTGTCTAAAACACGCCAAACTTTACCAATTAATTAAATATTTTTATAGCGTTTTATGAACTTTTGATTACATGTATATGCATCTACGAAACGTCAGCTTTACAATGGTATAACATTTATTTCGATAAGATGGTTTTAAGTAACTCTAATGACGAGTTGCAAAATGTGAGTTTTTTACAGTTGTCCATCTTTCGTCAGTGGTCAAATGACAGTTTCTTACCCAACTGCCAAATCTAAGGTTAAATGATAAAACTATCTTACTGTGTTGGTTCATCAGGCGGTTCTTCTTTTGGATCCCGTTCAACTAACGCAAGGAACCCAAAACCAAATTTAGCAACAGTTTCTCTTGTGTCTAAGCATGGAAAATCCTTGTCTACTTCTCCATCATCTTCTGCTATGTGGAGTCTATAATGGTCCACACTTTCCCTATACACAAACAATTTTTAAAATCTATTTTTTAATACAGATGATTATTCATAAAGAATTAATAAAGGAAGACATTTTTATAGATAAAAGAAAGGCATGAAGATAAAATGTACTAAGATAAATGTATGTTACATAAGGTATGAATTTATAAGGGTTTTAAAAATCTTTTGAATAGTTAAAGTAAATTTCAACAATAAAGACCCGCAGGAATATTGTAGTTTATATGATCAAAATTACATATCAAAATTAGATTCTTGGGAATGTAAAGACTGTGAAAAGTTTTAAAAAAATAATAAAAAAACTCATTTCAACTACACCAATCATCAGAAGTAAAAAATAATGGATTTACAATTTGAGTCAGAAGTTTAATTTTTTAAATATTGTGGTTTATATCTTTTGACATATATTTAATAATAAGAATAGTTACACTAGTGTCATTTTTAAAAGTTTTAAGAGAAATTTGGTTGTTATGTGTTTATAAAATCTACTATTGCCCTATAGGTGTTAGTATGTTGTGAATATAAAACATTGTCAATTTGTTTTTGCTTTTACAGAGACAATGACATAGTTTTTAATGATAATTTAGATGGTGATATTTTTCTCCAACCACCTGACCAGAAACAAAGATGACGATGACAGGCAAATTTATATTTATTGTAGGTCTATTCATTATTTTTGAACGAATTGCAGATTATATCTGACTACATTTCATTACAAATTATTTTGTTATAAAAATTAAAAAATAGCATATTTCACAATAATTTTTTATTTTATAAAACATTTCTAATTTCAGCTTATACTACAGCTCAAAATGTTAAATAGTTTCTTTTTTGAGATTTTACGGAATCTGTTGTATCATTACAGACTGATAGACAATCAGTCAAATGTCAAGGCAACTGTGGGATAATGTAGAAATACGTTTAACTAATAACGATAGAATAGGTGTCGATTATGAGAGCATTGCCTTGTTGGAACAACTATTTCTATGTCCTTCAAAATCAATGAAGAATATAACCTTTGTGTCAAAAAAATGAAGTAACTAAAATTTATAATGTTTGGTTATCATTTTGAGGTAAATTTCAACCAGAATGGATTACAGATGCCAACTTTTATATAGAGTGTTCAAGCACATTTAAGGCTCCGGATTATTCTAAATTAGAATATGACAGTTGCACAAATTTTAAAGGTTTATAAATGAAAAATTAATTAAACTTTTAATAGATCAAACACAGCACCTCGATAGGGGCTCATTTTAAACTGTCCGGTTGCAAAAAATAACAGCCGATGAAGTCAGTTGGTTTATTGTTATTCTTATAAAACGACTTTGTTGAATTAATAAACTTATTAATTGTGAGAATTTTGTGTTCAAGTTTGATTCTATCAAACCAAGATCAATATTAGCTATGATGGCCTTTTATTTTGTAAGTAGTAAATATTTATAATTTACAGAAATTAATGGAATAGTCAAAATCACTGCATTAAGATAGAAAAATATTCCATAATTCATATATCTTAATTTATTACTTTAACTTTCAATAGCTTGTTTTATAATATATTGTATTTAAAATACATACACAAGGTGTCTCAAAAAAAGTTTATTAATTATTTATTAAAAGTACATAATTTGGGAATTTATTTCTTGAAAATAATATCGTCCAAATGTAAACCCTAGCGTTTATGTTTATCTATTTAGAATTTTTATGTTTGCCTGGGTTACTGCGTAAATGCAACGAATCTGAGGGGGGGGGAAGGTATGTCAATCGGTAGCCTGGCTCTTGGGAATTCGGACGCTATGAGCATTTCTCGGGAGCGGACTGTGCGTTGTGCGTGCGAGTTTTACAAAAATGGTGATTCGGCGATGTAACACGTAGAAGATTCTGCAATATTACCTTGAATTCAAAGAGTTATGTGGAGATGTTAGACAACTTCTTGGTGCCTGAATACCAAAAAGTTCCTGGCTATAACCAAATAACATGGTTCCAGCAAGACGGAGAAATGTCCAACATGTCTCTGCCACGAGTTTTTCCTAAAATTTTTCCTGACATATTGATCTCCAGGAGAGGTGACATAAATGGCCTCCACATAGTCCTGATTTAACCCCGATGAACTTTTATCTGTGGGGTTATCTCAAATCTAAAGTTTAAGCCAATAAACTGACTTCCCTAGCATATTTGAAAGAAAATATTCGTCACAAAATGGCAGCCAACACGGAGTTTAGCTGTCATAATGTACTTTAATAATTAATAAACTATTTTTTTATTATAGAAGGCATACTTTTTTTTAATCGATCCACTAAAATATAAACTTTCTTTTGGGACACTTGTTATAAATAATAGAAATTAACCTACGATTTCCGACTATCTATTTTTCAATGAACACACCTCTTTTTAGATGATCAAGTAGCCATTTCTTCAATCTGTTACTAATTGTTCCATTTTTATTTGATTCTGCTATTTAAAGTAATGTTCTATAAGTACACAATAAATATTTCATATGAATGTAAAAATACATGATGGAAATTTAGTTTTCTGGGTTGGTGAATATGTATAAAACCAGTCATTGTTCTTGTGTAACTGATTTTTTGTTAGTTTACTGCTTTTGTTTCATTTTGCAAATAAGTCCTAAAGATTATATTTTCTTATTCAGTACAGAATTGTAGGTCTTATGTATACAACAGAATTGAATTTTGGTCATATCTGTGTAGCTGTCTTATATCAAAGTAAGGATTTTAATAAATATACATATATATATTGGTTTTTCACACACACACGCACGCACACACATACACATACACGTGTGTGCGTGTGTGTGTGTTATTAAGGTTGTTTTCAATTTACGGTGAATTTATGAAAATATCAAAAGCTGCATGGGAGTTTGTTGTAAAATAATGTATGTTGTGATCATATGTTTAGTAACAAAAGAAGAAAAAGAACTAATGGGGGGGGGGGATTATCGGGGAATAAAACATGGTTTGATGTAGATGAATTTTTGAGTTATTAATAAACTGAATAATATTATTACATTGTATATACTAGTCTTTAGTACAATACAAGTTAACACTACATGATGGGAGCAGCGGTAAAGTTGTTATTATTATAATCTTATAATTAGTTAATGTTGTAAATTAGACTTAACCAAAATAATAAATTCAAATGGATTAAAATACAAATCTTTAGTATTTTCTCCACCACAACATTTAAATTTCCATAATCATTATTATTTATGGTCAAACTCGGTATGGCATTTTGAGCGGTTTAGTGAAATATCTAATCTAAATAAATAATCAAAAGCTAAACAAGTAAGTACAGTAATTTATTGTTTAGGTGATGAAGGAGAAGATATTTTAGTATCTTCTAATCCCACAGAAAAAAAAAAAAAAAAGAAAAAAGAAAAGTTTGGTACTGTTAAGGAACAGTTATAAAATAAATTTATTGGGGAAAATGTAACAAATGAAACAGCAAAGTTCAATTCTAAAGTACAGAACCGGGAAGAAAAAATTGATGAATTTGTAAATGATTTACAAAGGTTAGTGTTGTCGTGTGAGTACAGCATATTAAAAGATGATATGGTTAGAGATTGTATTGTCATTGGTATTCTTGACTCATCATTCTCAGGAGAGCACTACAGTTAGAGTCCAATCTAACTTTAGAGCATGCAATAATTAAAGCAAAGTAAAAGGAAATAATTCTGAGTCAACAAGGTGTTGTCAGAAATACACATACAAAATCATTAAAAGACAGCTTAAATAATCACACAGAAGTGGCACATTAATCTGAAGTTAGATAATCAGGCTCTCCTGTTTAAGATTGATTTGGATATTGATGTAACTTTGTTACCACTGAAGTTGGTCCCAAAGCATTGAATTTTACGTAAAAGTGATAAAATTCTACTAGGTGCAGAAAGGGATAGGCCTTCAAACTTACGTGGAAGGCCTTTAAATATGTTATTGATTTAATCCTAATAAAAATAGGATCTAATACTTAATGTAAACGAATAAGTCAAAATGATTATATTGTTAACAATATGAAAGAACTGTTATTAAATAGACCATCTATTAAAGCGGTGAATTTAATTAAAGTTATTGGAGAAATGCAAGATAATAATTTTTATATTAGAACATTTCCAAAGCTATTTAGCGCTCTTTTAGAAGGTAGGTGCATAATTAAGGTGAATCCAAACATTAAACCATTATCAATTTCCGGTCGCTTGATACTGTACAATATTTCTTATTAAGAAAATAGAAGAGGGAATTAATAGAATGGAATTGTTAGGTGTTACAGAAAAATTGAAGTTAAAATATCATGGTGTTCTGATATAGTTACAATGCCAAAAAAAAAAAAAAAAAAAAAAAAAAAAAAATGGAAAGAAAAATATACATTGATCTAATCAATTTAAATAAAGTGATTAAGCGTGGAAAAATTATATTGCCTTCAGTAGAGCATATTTTGAGAAGAGTGGGTGATTTTAAAATTTTATCAAAATTAGATGCAAATTTAGGATTTTGGCAAATAAAACTCAGCAAAGACTCAACTAAACTAACAACATTTATAACACCATTCGATAGTTATTTTTTTAAACATTACCATTTACTTGATATTTCGTCAGCTCCAGAGTATTCAAGCAAAAATTATGGAAATTGTAGGAAGTTTAAGTGTGTACTGTCATATTGATGACATATTTATTAGTGGTTCTAACCAAGAAGAACGTGATAAACGAGTATTAAAAGTGCTGGAGAAATTCCAGAATACTGGGATGAAAGTTACCTATGCCTAAAAACATAGAAGATGTAAGATGTTCTAGGGAAATTTCTACAACATCAGATGTACTTTCAAGATTTCCTGTGGATGTTGCAGAAGATGAATTGAGAGAGGTGGTAAAACATATGTAAATTATATAATTTTTAGTATATCAGTAAGGAGAGACAAAAGCAAATTCAAGAGGAGGAATTTCAAACTCTTATGCGCCTTATAAAGGAAGGTTGGTCAGAATATAAACATGAGATCTTTTACAATATTGGATGTACATGGAAATTTAGTTATACAAAATAATTGATTATGTAAAGACGACAGAATATTATGTAAAGACGACAGAATATTAATACCAAGTACATTTCGAAACATTATTTTGGAACAGATACATAAGGGACATCAAGGTTGTCAATAAATTGCACGGCAAACTGTTAGCCAGGTATTAATTCTCAAATTAAAGATAACGTAGAAAGATGTTCTACTTGTATAAATGAGTTACCTACAATAAAAAAATGTACAATTTAATTCCTTAAGTTCTATCTGAAAGCCCATGCAGAATATAGGAAGTGATTTATTTGAATTTAACAGAAAACATTTCATTCTTCTAGTTGACTACTATTCAAGATATTTCGAAATATTAGAACTAGATACTTTGATAACTACATGTATTATAAATAGAACTAATACTGTATTTGCTCGACATGGAATAACAGAGTTGATTGTATTCGACTCTAACCCCTTTTTATGTCCAAATTTTGGGAAAAATATATGGATTTGTTCAGTACCAGTAATCCTGTAGCAGTAGTCCTAATCACCAGGATGGTACGGAGAAGCCGAAAGACACATAAAAACTGGTAAACAATTCCTTACAAAATCAGATGACATAATATGGCTTTGACTTTAAACTATAGGAATACACCTAATGGAATTGGATTTACTCTGGCAGAGTTACTGATGGGACAAAATTTAAGAAGTATAGTGCCTGTTATTACTTCTTTATTAAATCCAAAACAACCTGATCATGGCTTGTTTAAAAAGAAGGATGCAGAACAAAAGAAAACACAAACAAATATTTTTAATAGAAGACATCAGGCTTATGTCATACAAGCTTTCAAGGCGGTCAAAGAGTATGGTTGTAAGATTAAAAAAAGGATAGAGCGATAAAAACAGACCATTTCTAAGATTATATAATATACAAACACAAAGTGGAATCTATCGTAGAAATTTAAAATTTCTCCACTTATACCTACTGGAATAGTTTAACAAAAATACCAGCAATGCGAGAATAGCTGCTGAAAGACAAACTGAAGTAGTTCAAAACAACTTCATGGTGTTAAACCTTTGAATATCAACTGGAGGAATTTTGGACCACACTAAGAACTAGGATTACGCTAGGTTTGCTAGAACAGCAACTAACATAACTAAAAAAAGGAGAAAAGTGAGGAAACCAAACTGTTGGATTTATAGTTAGTTTTCATTGTTTGTTCAATATTTGTAAGATTGCCCAATTTAATATTGTTAAAAAAAAGTTTCAAAATATATATGTAATATAAAATAATGTATGTTGTGATCATATGTTTAGTAACGAGAGAGGAAGAAGAACTAATGGGGGGATTGTCAGGGGAATAAAACATAGGTTTTTGTAGATGGATTTTTGAGTTATTAATAAACTTAATAATATCAATCATTATCTACAACAATTTCAAGCAAAAGTGCTAGGATCATTAAGAGAAAAATTTTTGTTCAATATTAGAGGCGATGATGACTGCAATATTTTTTCGCCTTAAAACAAAATTTTTTCAATATTTGTTCGTGAAAAAATCAATCAACCAAAAATTTTCCTATATAAAAATTTTGTTAACTAAATTAATTTTAGTTATTGAACATTTCAACTTGTATTTTAGAGGTCTAACTCAGCTTCTAGATTTAAAAATATTTTTGTCATCTTCAAGAGGGTGTCATTCCTTATATTGACACAAGTGAATACAAAATTTAGCCAGTGATCTTGCAATAAATTATTACTATTTATGTCATTATCATGAATATTGTGAAAGTGCAACTGAGCAGCTTGTTAGCCTTTTAAATAGTTTTGTATACTCTGTATTTTAAAGGATTTTTATTTATTTATAAAATAGAGGTAAATATTAATTATTTCTAATTCCTACGATAAGTAAACAAAATCATTAAATTAAATAAAGTTTTTGATAATCCTTAAGCTTACTTGAGTACAGTATCCGAATGCTCCATAGTACACCTCCAACAGATTAGTCCAATGAGATCGAGTACTTTTGCTGTTGCAATTACAACTACATGCATTGGATAACTGCGTTGTTCAGGGCTTAACATTGTTAAGAAGATACTATATTTGCGTGTTGGTGTCCCTAACTGTGCCTAATAAAAATAAAAAGATAAGATACATGAAACACACAGAGAGATATAGAAAGAGAAAAACACATTTTAAAATATATTTATTACTTATCTACTAGGTTCAATACTTCATAATACCCTCTATACACTGTTTGTCTTATCATATAAACATGTCACCGGAAACTGAAACTTCAATGGCAACACTCATAGCTCTTATTAGGTTCTCAATAAATTATTCCCAATTGTAATATTTTAGTAGAACCAGTATGCCTTGACATATAATTATTTACTACGCAACAGAGCTCAGATAGATCACCATATGCTCTTTCTACCTTATAATGGACATTAGGGACAAAATTTGATAAAGATTTATTTATTATTATTATTTTATGCATTTGAACCTTTTGCTTTATTTGATAAAGTCAAACTTAAATAATACCAAGATACTATACTTTGATAAACCCTACTTACATTGCCATCATATTTTGCGTATTCTTGAAAAGGATTCTGAGGAAGAAGAGGACATCTTTGGATCTGTTCTGTAAGTAAAGAACGATATTTCACAGGCTGAAGAAGTGATATTTCTTTTGTTTTAGTTCTTAAATCCTTCTTCTTGAATAATTCTGTTCTTTCTTCCTCTAATGGAACAATAGAAAAAGAATTTAACTACTAGAATAGCAAAATTTTTAATATAAAATGTTTCGAAAATTATAAGTAATATCATGTTTAATTTCAGACATTTAAACTTTTTACCTGTAAGAGTCACCGGACATTTTTCCCATTTAATATGCCTTGTATTCGAGGCACGTTTTCTTTCTTCGTCCATCTTTTGAAGTCTTTGTGCTGTATTTGAACGATGGCGATGTCTTCCAAAATCAAGATCTAAACAGAAAATTGTTAGTATCAAGTTATTTTATGACCATTTAATTTTGAAATGTAAATAACATCTTACAGAACAAAATAATTCCTAATCCTTTTATGTTAAAAAAAAGTTCTTGAATTATGCCAGAGGGCGGATAGGTTGACACTAGTTTTTGTTTGTGCCATATATTTGTCTGTTTTCATTGATAGTGGGGATTAAAGGATGTACAGTATTGAAGATTAGATTTGGAGCTGGTCAGTAATTTTTTATTAAATTCTACCCTAAAATGTATTACTGTATTTTAGTTTAATTGTTTCATTATATCATTATTTTTTAAATAAGTGAAAAACAAAACATGAATTTGCAAAGTGTTAAAGCCAAGAGAACGACAATCACAATGGAGCACAAAGTGAACATAACTAAGTGATTTGAAAAATAATAAAAGAAGGCGGATTTAGCATGGGTATATGAAATTAATCGTGCTTATATGAAAAGATAAAGTTTGTATCTCTTTAAGTATATTAAAAGCTGTCCTTTTATGCATATTACGTAAGAGATACCATTTTGTTGAAAATGGGGAAAAATTGAGATCAACAGTATTACATAATTTCTCTTAGTTTTAATATCGTTTAAGAAAAGCAATAGGAATATATGAAGAATATACAAAGTTTAGAGGATGTACAATTTTTAGTGAGCCATGGTTGGTTACATATTATATATGAAATGTATATTATGTATATGTATGCCATTTCTACATTTTGTTAAAAAAGTTATATACTAAATAAATTAATAGTGTGTTATTGTATTTTTTGTGTACTCTCATTTCAATTGAGAGTAAATAAGAGTTACTGAACAAGATAGATAAAAGTAAATTGAGCTAAGAGAACTGTTAGCTATCTTGGTATTAATAATAATAATTCTTTAGAATTTTTTAATTTGATCTAAAGAGCTGGGAAATTTGTTTTTTTAACTTTCCTAATTAAAGTTAAATTCTTTTCCTTTTAGTTTACTTTTACAAATTTTGGCACATCAACATGGGGCTTTTCTTAATTAACATACCTTATTAGAAGTCGATAGTAGTTTCTATACGAGTCTGTTGCATATCACTGGACATTAAATACAACAAAAATTGTTTAAAAAACGGAATTGTTCCTAAATACATAAATGTGAAGATTAATAACAAATCAAAAGCAGCACGTTTAGCCAAGTCCACAGCTGAAAGGACTTGGCTAAAAGAAGAAATAAAACTATTGCAATCAAAGAAAGATAAACTTACAATTGAATTATATAGATTACATTCTAAAATGGCCAATTACTTACACCCGATTGAGTTTGATATATTCTATGATAAGATTAACTCCAGAATCAAGAATAAAGTAAATAGTAAGCAATTGTTACTTAATATTAAACTCAGGTCATTATTGATAAACAAACAAGGAGATAAGCCTATCCAAACAACACACAATTTTTTCCCCCGTACTACCAACCTTACAAATATTGTCTTTACTGATCTTGAATCTAATCTTCTGAACAAGGGTTTGAAATATAACTTAAGGCTCAAAAGCATTGACATATGTTCTGCTCTAATTAATGTAGAAACGACCATCCAATGTTTGCCAAAGGAACACCAGAGTAGCACAAGACATATCCTGACAGATAAAGCCTCCACTTATATCAAACGAATGAAAAACACCACATGTGCCCCCAACCATCAATCCGAAATAAAGACTTCTATCAATATAAAACAAAAACTAATAGATAATAATGCCTTAATTACAAAAGCTGACAAGGGAGACTGTCTAGTTATAATGAAAAACCAGGAATACATTGAAGTAGTACAAAAAAATTTTACATTGAACAATATAATTCAATTAAAAACAGACCCTACAACGAAATTTCGTAGAGCCATAAATAATGATTTAAATCAATGCAGGCACCTCATTAACAAGGAAGATACAAAATTTCTATAAATGATCAAACCTACTGCACCCACTCTTAGAGCACTACCCAAAATCCATAAGCCCAACATACCAATACGACCAATAGTAAATTTCATGAATGCCCCAACATACAAAACAGCCAAATTCTTGGCGAAAGTAATTAAAAGAGAAACCAAGCTACAACCAAATTACAGCCTCTCCAATAATTTTGATCTGATAAATAAAATAAAAGATGTCAAGGTTAAGCATAGCCACACGTTGATCTCCTTTGACATTGTTAACCTATATACCAACGTACCTGTTGAAGAAACTATAGAATATCTTGAAAACAACCTAAATGCCAATAGCAAACTGAAGAAGGAGGAAATTATTGAATTGATTAGATTGTTAAGAACATGCCTGACACAAAATTATTTTTCTTTTAATAATAACGTTTATATACAGAATAATGGATTAGCCATGGGTTCGCCTTTATCTGGAATCATGGCTGAAATCTTCCTTAACCACATAGAAAAAGAAAATATAATGAACACAAAAAACAAATTTATAGAAAATATCATCTATTACCACAGATATGTAGATGACATCCTATGTCTCTTTAACGGATCAACAAGACAGATAGCAAATTTTAATAAATATCTCAACAATATTCACCCTTCTCTCGAATTTACAGAAGAAATGGAGATTAACAAGAGTATAAATTACCTCGACCTCAACATCAGTACAATAAATAATAAACATCAATTTAGAGTCCACAGAAAACCAACTCAGACAAATCACACAATACACGCTTCTTCCAGACATCCTGATCCACACAAGATGGCGGCATACAACAGTATGGTTTATAGAGCATTGAACATCCCAATGGAGGAAAATGACTTTACCACTGAAATCACATTGATAAAACACATAGCCCAATGTAATGGCTATAATTCATCAATAGTCGACAAATGCATCCACAAAATAAAAAAGAAGCAGAAACAAACAACAAAGAAGAAGCAGATCTTCACCCAACAACAGAGACGAGAGTGTTAAAAACAATAAAAAATATATCACAATGGATTATACACCGCCTTTCGAAAAACAGACCCGCAAAATCTTCAGAAAACTTGGATACAGTATTTTACACAGAACGAACCACAGCTTACAACGCTTTTTAAACCACACCAAACCCAACCACAATAAATACTTAGATGGAGGTATATACAGGCTTAATTGCGATGACTGCGAAAAACAGTACATTGGTCAGACTGGTAGATCCTTTAAAACACGTTTCAGGGAACATTTACCCAACAGCAAAAGGACAAACTCAACCCATTCAACATATGCAGAACATCTTATTGATAACCAACATAGGTACACTGACATCCAAAAAAACATGACCATATTGCACAGGTTAAGAAAGGGACATAAAATGAACGTAATGGAGGAGTTCGAAATTTATAAGCACCAAAAGATCAATCCGTCAAACATATTAAATGACAAACTGAATTTCGACTCCAACTACATGTATGACCTGATATTTGAACATCAGAATAGGACTAACATATCTGATAAGGAATGTTCAAAGTAGCAGTGTCCCATTCTGACTCACTCAGTGAACATGTGGCCAATGGACAGTGAGGAACTAGAACAGTTTTTAATTTTTTAACTTTTAACAAGTGCAGGTTATGCATGATAATTTGTGTTTGAATTTTATATGTTTTGTGATATGTGTATGAACTATGTGTCAAGTGTTTATGTTATTAGCTGGCCTGATGATGCTGCCTATGGCAGCGAAACATGTAGCGAATAATATAATATAAACAAATACAAAAGGAACTACTATCGACTTCTAATAAGGTATGTTAATTAATTAAAGTAGTTCTAAGACAAAACAATGAATTTTGATATGGCTTTTCTTAATTGAAAGAGTAGAGCATTCTTTTATAATTTGGTGCACATGTGGCATTTTTTTCCTTTAAAAAAGAACATTAGAAATTTCTTTTATAGTTCCAGTATAAATTATAAAATCTGGTCTAATACGAGTAATTAGAATAATTCTTAATAGAACAAATGGTTTAGATTTGATATGATGACAAATAAATAGTAAAAATCAAAGGAGAATAATCTTCAGGAAACTTTTATTTTAGAGCTGGAAATCTTCTTTAAATGGCAGAGCTCTCTATAACATACAGAGAGAATTAAATGATATTACAGTATATACAAAGGCATGTCAAGAAAAATGCAAACATTCATGGCCAGCATAAGAATGGGTTATAATTACACAACAATATTTACAGAGGTTTCCATCTGACTGAATCTCCAATATATGGAAGGTGCAATAGTGGTGAGAAAACAATTAAACATAATATAATTGTTGAATGCAACTACAGCAAAGATATCCAAGTGAAACAAGATCTGACCAAATGTCTTGAGGCTTCAGATCAGGTTGGAATATGGATCAACATTATTTTCAGCAGCAAGAAGCTTCTTCTACTTATTTCTGCAAAACTGTACAAGATACACTGTGCCAATGTTGAATGATATTGGATGAACATAACAAGAAGTAAGTAAATGGTTCAAGAAACAAATTTACAAGGATTGCAAGTATGTTATTATGTTTACTATGTTACACCTTTATTGTGAAACAATTATTGATTAAAACCCTGAGAGAGAAAAAAAAGAGATAAACTATGTATACACCCTTCAGTAACAAAAACAATAGATAAATTTCATGTCAATGTTCGGAAATATCTTAATAAGATATCAGTTGCCCAACTAGTTTTTAAATTCATTTAATTTAGCAGGGAGCTATACATGTAAAACCAGTATTAAAATTTTTCCTACAATTAGGTGTTTTAACAAAATGGTAGACTATAAGTTATGATATCCCGTACACGATATCTCCTTCTTTTTATGGTCATATTAAGTTATGAAACTGGTGGTTTCATATGATATCCCATATACGATATATCCTTCATTTTAAACTCATATTGAGTTACAAGACTGCTCATAATCAAAATTTCAGTTAGTCAAAAGTTTACAAAATGTTATGCAACTGTTTTAATCAACTAAATATAATAGTAAGTTATGCTTATATAATGTATTAGGTCTAACTCAAATGGTCATTCAGAGATCAGGATGCATAATATGTAACTACATTTTCATCCCTTAGAGAGCTATGTTTGATATTATTTGTGAGAACTATTCTAGGACAACTTTAAAGTATTTTTGTTTGTTTTAATATTGCATAAAGTCTATATTGTAAAAAAATAATTTTAAAAAATATATATTTGGCAGAAACACTTTCAAATATTTCAAAAATTCTAAAGAGAAAAAAGTGGCAGAAACACTTTCAAACATTTCAACACATCTAAAGAGAAAAAAGTGGCAGATACAAATCTAAACAACTAAAAAAAAAAACAGGCTATGCAAAATGGTGCATTTATCATATAATTTGAGATATGCAAGCTATCAACATCCATTTTAAATAATTGATATCATTTGTTATTCTATGCAGTACCATAGTACCAGGTGTTTCAAAATGAATATCAGGGTTTCAAGGCTTTGTAGTATTTATTAAACAGTTTTTCCTACAAGTGTTCAATGTGAGCACCATTCGTCACACGGCACACATCGAGTCGATAGCCGAGTTCGTCCCAAACATTGATCAGTGTCTGGACTAAGTGTTGCAACAACTGCTTCAATCCTGTTTCTTAAGTAGGGTAGGTCAGCTGGTAGCGGAGGCACACATGATCTTTTATGTCCGCTTAAGTTAAATGTCGATTCGTCACTGAAGACAAAACGATCCAGAAAATCTTCATTGTCATGCAACAACATATCCATTTGCAAAGTTGGCACACAAATCGTAGTCTGTAAGCTTTAGAGCTTGTAACAACTGCAAACGATAAGGGTGTAGTTATAAGCATCTCCACACAGACGTCACTGGAATTGCTAATTCACGACTAATTTCTGAACTGATTTTTTGGAGCTACTCTCTCACTCGTTCAACATGTTCTTCAGTCACTCTTGGTCGTCCCGTACACTTCCCTTTGCAAAGGCAGACGGTGTCTTCAAACTAATAATATCATGTATGGATGTTATTATCACTTGGAGGATTACATTTGAACTTATTACGGAACGCATGTTGCACTACAACTACAGATTTAGCCCTTGCATAAACTGTAAAACACAAAAAGCTGTCTGTTCACTAGGCACCATCTTTGCTACTAGCACTTTCTAATAGACAGAGAAAATAGTGCATGCTCGCAGGTGTACCTACAAAACTGTTTCTCTTTCATTTGATGTGTTATTTATAATTGTAAGATAAATACTACAAAGCCTTAAAACCCCAATATTCATTTTGAAACACCCCGTATTTTATAAAGTTACTAAGATTGATTTGGGTATATATGAGTTACTTGAATAATATTCAATTTTTAATGATGTACTTTTGCTTTAATAAATATTGGAAGTTTGGCTACATGTAATATCATTTTTACCCTTAACTTTACCTAATTTGTCAAAAGATGTAATATATTTATTTGTTGTACAATTAATGCTGTTTGTAATTTCTTAATACTTTTAATATGTACATCCAATACACTCATTCCATATTGATAGCATGATGCACTTCAAACACATCGCCAGCTATTTTCAGCAGTTTCTTGTTCCAGAGTAGAGTGTAATTTCTTAATTTGTAAACTCTTAATTTTAATCAATAAAGAGAGCATTATAGAATTGTAATGATAGAGTAAAATAGTTTCACAGAAATTAATTATATGTCGAATAAATATTGTACATCTAAGATATGTTAAGTAAGATTTTATACGATATTTTAACTACGAAAATCTTCAATAGTTAATAAATACCTTATAAAGAAAAATTTATTAGCTTAAAGGCCTAGCCATAATGCTATATTTTGCACACGAGTGTCAGTAACTGTGACTGCGACTGTGGATAATCTGTTAAGAATTCACTGAAAATCAAGAGCCACGTGATAAAAGATGACAAACGTTAAAATCAAAATGAATTATTATTATTAATTCCATTAATTTTATGTTAAATTATATAATATTAATAATTGCATGAATGTATTATGTAAATTCATAATTATTTCACCATTCTTACATTCCTGTATGTAATAGATCTTGTATAACAATAGGATTATTAATTCCCTTCTAATTTAGTGTAGAAAGTTGATTTTAATTTCAAAATATCACCTTGAGACATCATAGGTCTAGATTTTAACAAAATTCTATAACATAAGTTATGTTTCACAAATACTATTTTTCCTCTTGTGGAGTAGAAAGTATTGCTGATTGCCATCTTACACAATTTGGCAAATACAAAGGAATAGCCTACATGACCATTATCAAATATAAACCCTTTAACAGTCTAGTACAATAAAGAAATGCTTCTATAATTGATAAATAATTATGGAAGTGTGGAACTTGGGTAATATGGAAATGACTAAATGATATTGTCAAAGTATTGAAAATATATAGAAAAGGGGTTTTTGGGAGGGGACAATGTAAATAATATTTTGGAATGTTGTTCTTACTATAATATAGTTTATGGTATAAATATAAATGATACATCGGAATAAAATTTTTTAACGTCAGAACAAGATAGTATTCTTAAACAAAAAGAGTATGATATAAACATGATCTACTGTAGTGATGATTTTTTTTACCTGCAGAGTACAAATTCGTTCTGACCATCATCTTTCATAACTTAAGTAAAAAGGTAAACCTAACCATTACCACAGATAAACCACTTAATAGTCTGCTACAAAGAGGGTAAATTATCTACAGCAGATTATGAAAGTGTAAAACTCAACTAAATGACACTAAGTGGCTGAATGATAGGCTTACCACCAAAACCATAAAATGTCAGTAGGCCTATATCATTTAAATCCTCTACGACAAATATTTGATGTCTAGGACAAGTTAGATCTAGGTAGTTATTTATTATTTATATGTTGTATTTTTTTAAATCTTTGTATATGATAGAAATTATACATAACTTTGCAATGTAGTTGCAGTATCTACCAAGGCAGTGGTTTATGTAGAAAAATATATTATGAATTTTTATCACAGGTACTTTGACAAACCACTTTATTTCCTAATAGCCTAGTTATGGAATTATTGTGACTGTTTAATTACAACAAGTTAACTTAAATTTTGTTATGTTAAGAAATAGTATAAAAAATGATTTTGTACCAATTTTCATTCTCATTTTAAAAATAATTTTTAAAACATATCAGATTTACCAAACTCTTTTATAGTTTCCAAATATACTGTAATAAAAAGCATTTCAAAATAAATTATAAGTGTGTAAAAAATAAGTTTTCACTGTTCTAGGTTAACATACCATATGATAAATCAGAACGTACACTAAACATCTTGTATTAATCTTCTTCATGGTAAAACAAAAAAGGATTAAAAAAAGATTAAATTATTCAACTGTTATTTTAGTCTACTAAGCAATAATTAGCCTAAGTCTATTTAAAAATGAAAATCCTGCAGTTGAACATCGCCTAATGCTTATAACTATTAGACATTAAGGTATAAGTAGTACCTAGTGTAGGTAAGGAATTCTTCCATTATTTTAAATATTACTGACTTAAACTGACCTAGAATAAACCAAGGTGTACATCTTAAGAGGAAGAATAATTAATTAGGCTACTTAAATTAAAAACCAAAGCATAGGCCTACCAGCATGAAGATCATACGACTGTCCCATTACATCCATTTCATCTTCTTCATCACTTTCTTCTACTCCTGGATAGCAATCATACTTTGATACACTCATTTGACGAGCTAAATTTTCTCCACCCATTACCACTTCACACATTCCTGAAAAAAAGAGTTTATTAAATACTTACTATATGTATGATTATTTGCATAAAACAAATATTACAACCATAAAAAACAGAAAAACTATATCATTTCACTAGCATTACTTTGTTAAACTGTAATTTCACAATTAAAGCTAAGGTAGGTGAGTAACCCAATTTAAATAGGCTTAATTAAGGTTAAGTTAATGTTTATATACTCCCTAAAATATATGTTATAGTTTGAAATTAAATGCTGACTGTTTAGTTCGAAATACTTTATTACTATAAAAGGTTTTTTCACTTTTCCTTATAGTTAAAAATTTGGTTAAGCATGAGATCATTGCCGAAACATAACCTTTACAAAATTGATCTTAAGAGTATGAATAATGTATACTTTATACAGACTCATTACATACCTGTATCATCAGAAAAAATAAAGGAGTTTGCACAATGTGATAATAGCCAGTGTTTGTTGTCATATGTAGCCATATTTTGGTAAACATTGCAACACCACGCTTTAAAATCAAATCTTAAGATTCGTACCTGCCATGTTTTCTTATTTACTTTTTCGATGCATCGTTCATCGATAACATCGATGATATTTGACTTTCTCCTAAATTTGTCGTTGATATCTTCAGTAATCGATTATTCTAAGTTATTATCGATACTTTACATTATACTTCTACTTATATTGTGAAGTTATATTTATACAGTAATTGATATATTTTATAAGTGAAGTATAATATATTTTTTAAATACACTATATATTAAAAACATAGTAAGTAACCTATATATTTCCTGGAATAATTTTCATTTTGAATCAACTTGCGTTATAAAGAAACAACTTCACTCTAAAAAATTAAGGGCATTAATATGCCTGGAATTTTGTACTATGTTACCAGTGTATTTCAATAGTAGTTAACACAATAATATATTATACACTTGATTGGACACTAGTTACTATAGTTGTTATTATAGTAACCATTATTACATTAATAATTATTAAGGAATCATACATGTAAGACTGGTGAATCAAGAAATTACAACTACTGTATAGGCCCTTAATATATTGAGAAATGACAGGCCAACTACACACATAATCCGAATAAATAATATTCATAATCTGGTAAAACAATGTGATATAGCCGTTACCAAACGCGGTAAAATTAAATAGTATAGTATTTTCATTTCATTGACGGTATAGTATTTTTAATCATGGACAAATTACAATTATATAGCTATTGTCAACTTTAAATGTTATACAAACTATACAATAAATTAATCAATAAAATAGTGTTCAGTAATTAATCAATATAATATATACTAGACAAAACAATGCAAAACATTATACCTAATGAATATAATTAATTAAAATACAACATTGAAAATAATAATGGACAAAAAGTATAAAGTTACTAATGTACACAATATAGATACATTTTTCGAGTATAATTAAAAAGATGTAACAATATTTAAAGTATAAATTAATTAACCTGATAATACAAATAAAATCAAATAAACATCAAGGAGATGATGACTCGTATCAAACAAAATTAATGCAGTAGAAGACCATATTAAAAAACTATAGTTTAACTTGTAATACTGGTTTGTCTTGACTAGCGGTTAGTGTTGGAAGGAGGATGATCTTCCCAAATCTTATTCAATTATTCCATTGCCAAGTGATATACTATATGATGAACCATCCCCTCAATAATTTGTCAGTGATGAAACTTTCCCTCTTTTAATACGGTCATATGAGAAGAAAATTATTTATCGGCAAAAAATAATTTTCAAATTTCGATTTTCTAGAGGCGAAAAAGTGTGGAGTGGGCTTTGTTACATTAACATTTCTGTTTGTCTGTTATTTAGAAATAAATGATTAACTGTACACTAATTACCTTGAGCATTCCATCATAAACAGACATTTTTAATAAGCTGTATGTAAGATAAGATAAAAAAATAAAATAAAGAATAAATAAAAATTAAGGTCTGTGCAAATGTCAACTACATGGAGCTGTAATACACCGTATTCTAATAGTTGATTTTTACCAGTATTTATTTTATATAGACAGTAAAACGTATTCATAAACAATAATTTATTGTGTTACACTGATGTTATTTTAATAATATTAGGTTTGTATTTTTGACAGGGAATATAGGGAATTTTTGACAACTTGTATAGGTAAAAAAACTACTGAATTTACTCTACTGAGCTTTGTAGGAAACACAACTAATACATAAGTTTAGGCTAAAAATAGACAAAGCTATTTGTATCTTGTCAACTGTCAATTCGATATGTAAAATAATGTGTAAAAACATACAAAACTTAAGCAGTGCCTGTTCTGTGCGACCGTCGACTCGGCAAGTCTTTTTCACACGACATTCGATCAGCATTGGTTGTTGAATTTGACCTATCAATCACTTTTTGTAATTGTTGCATTCAGACATTATAACTAAACTCAATAATCGAGATTGTGCAACACGTGAAAAAATCAAGTAAAAAATTAAATATTAATTCTTTAAATAAATATAATTTATTCATTATAAAAGCCAAAACATCCAAAATGCTGTTTCTGTCGAATCGACCTTCAACATGACAATTATTTTCAATACTGTTCACAAGAAGCTCTGAAAGTCGATGCCACCAGATCGAAACGACTCAGTTACGTTGTTTCTTGACACGAATTCCTAATGCTCCAATTCCAGGTGCTAATCATTAATTTCACAAGGTCATTTGAAACCCTAGTTCATCACCTTTTTCAATATCAAGTCTTTCTTGAAATACTCTTTTCTCAAACAACAGTGGTTTTTTACAGTGTTAAACATGTTGTCAGTGTGTCCATGTAAACTATACTTAAAGTAGTTATTGAGGATTGGTGTGAGGGACCTTTATTGGAAAATGCTTAACCACATAAAGAGGCAATGTTGGGTTAGGTGGTGTGTGAAACGAAGGGGTGAGCATCTGGAAGATTTTTTCAAGAGTTTAAAGAAGAGAACTCAGAAACATACAAAAATGTTTTTAGAATGTCTGTCCCTAAGTTTCAAGAATTGCTTAAATTAGTAGAACCTTTAATAAAAAAAAAACAAGATACCAGGATCAGACAGGCAATTTAGGGAAGAACTAAATTGGAGATTACTCTGCATGATGTTTTTACCTGTCGGTTGGCTGCTATTTCTGAATTTCTTAAATAATTTATTACTGTAGGTAACGTGAAATAATCATAGTTCATTGTAGTTTGTTTTGTTTTGAATATGCCATATTCACATTTATAATATATACCGGTACTAATGAAATTCTTGGCTAAATATAATATAACTACAGTACACTTATTTAACCTCTGTTAAACACTACAAACTGAAATTTACCTACCTTCCAAACAATTTAAAACATTTGAAATGCTATATAGCGCCAGTTTTACTTAAACCTGGGTCCATATTTTCTTAATTGGGTTGATCTCAGGGTGGTATGGTCTAAGCGAAGGACAGTGGACCGTGTTCTAGTAGTAAAGTGTCAACTGTGAATTGTTTTTCTTCTCTTTATGATGTCACATAGTTCCGCATTGTTAGAGTTCCAGCAGGAAAATTTATCCGTTGGTATTGCAGCCACTTGAATATCTCCGTTTTTTGGAATGACTCGTATGTTGTTTTTTCAGTAGCACATTATGATAAGAAGCATTGTCCATCACGATGATCAATTAATTGAGGACGTAAGTTTGGAACAAGCTTCTCTTTCAACCACTTATCATAATTTACAGAGTTCATGTCATCATGATAAAATGTATTTTTCAATCCTGGAAATGGGTTTTTTGGAGCAAACGAATGAATTTGCCACCCAGAAGGCAGAAATGTTGTCATATGCACTTCCAGGAAACTAGGAAATCTACAATTTACAATTTAATTATATACAAAATTTTTTTTTTTTAAAAGTCCACCTTCATTTCTCTCAAGACATTAATGTATACAATTTTTTTTTGGTTTGCTCCAATTTATCCTCAGAAATTTACAAAATGGCTGCATATAACCTTTCTAGCTGAGTTGGACTAGGCTTATTTAATTGTACCTTCAGCCAATATTACACAGTATTGTTCTTTGATTATATTTTACTTCTGTTATAAACATTTTATTTCACTCTGTTAATTTTACTTCAGTGTAATATTCTGTAGTTTAGTATTTCAATGCTTAATTTTCCAGGAGCTGTGATTTATAAGTCTTGCAGGTATTAAATTTACAATGAGAGTTCTAATTTAATTGTAGAGATTTGGCTTTAGTTTCAAACAATAGCTGATATCTTCTTATTTTTTTTTCTTTATTTTAAACTCTTAGCCTAAGTCATCATGGTTTACTCTTATTTAAAATTTTGATCATTTTTAGGAATTAATTTATAATTATGTGTCTCTAATAATTAAAACAAATAATTTTCTTTACATGTTTGTTCTTAATTAACCAAATGTGCACATTAGTAAATACAGTAGTAGGTTTCGATCATGTAGGTGTCACTACATGAATAAAGGGTTTCATTGAGTTTAGTTGAAAATAAATGTCCTACCTATAATGTGGAATAATAATAATATTTGGTCTTGAATAGGTTTTTGTAACTTTTAATATAAGTCTGTCATTGATATTGCACCCTGTACTGTTTTGTTTGTCTTTTGGTAAATATATCACATATTAAATAATTCGACATAATTTTTAGTTTTTTTTTTTTTTTTTTTACAAAGTGGAGTACAAGGAACAGATCTGTTGACCATCTTGTTCTCCTGTTGACAACATAATTATGCCAAATCATTACAAATAATATCTTTCCAATCTATGATAACTTAGTTTATAATGATTGGTAATTTTATATTATTAAACTCACATGTGTTGACTGAATGTCACCTTATTTTGTAATGATGAAGTTTGCTCACACCATTGTTCAGTAAATTATTCTATTTATTTCAGTAAAAGGGGGTTTGTAGTTCAGCTATATTTAAACAATTTTCTAGGAATAAATATAAATTATATTTAATAACACAAAGAGCAAATAAACTGCAGAAAAGTAATTTTTGAAGGAGGTAAAATCGTTATATTGAAATAAAAATCAAATCAATATTTTATTATACAATTTACATGTTTACTTCCAGTTAACTACACAACCTCTTCACTGAAATAAATAGAAGGATTGAATCCAAAGTAAGAAAGAAACTATTTGTAGAAAGTAAGACATTTTTGAAAAGGGACATAATAATATAGTAATTAATTATAACTGACAAAAATAAAGTGACAAATGATGAAATGTCAAATTTTTAAAACAAGAAATATTCAGTGACCCCTTATTATTACTATAATACCCTTACAACATTTACCAAAAGACAAACAAACGGTACAAGGTGTGATATTATTAAGGTACGAAGAGTTCTATTGAATGTTTCAACAAAAATAATGACTCCAAAAAAAAAAAGATTTAAATACTATTAAAAGTATGAATAATAATTTATCGAATATAAATATTAACATTGTTATGACTGATAAAGGAAATTCCCTTTATATTATTAATGTCCATGATCACAACAGAAATGTAAAATAATTTTTCACCAATAATATCATTTTACAAATTAACACGGACCCAACTTCAAATTTTAGAAAAAAGCTTAAAACAAATTCCAAATGAATGTAAACATAGTTTCTGACAGCAAGACGAAATTACACCTTCTTCCCATACACTTCCTATATCTTACTAACTTGTTAAATTCTTGCAAGCACAAACTAAACGAATTGGTAGCACCATTTATAAATATATACCTATCTATGTATTTATAAATGGCACTATCAACGTGTTGGCACGAATAAAGAATAATTGTGGTAATTTGTGGAACTAATAAAAATTAATTTGCAGGGCAGTAAATACCAATGTTCATGGTATAAGAAAATATGCCACACTCTTTGATGCCTATTATAAAATATATACATAAAATGAATAAATTTGAAAATTCTGAATAGTTTGTAACTCAATAAGAAATTACATATTTTCTTAAACAACAAAAATAGTTCATTTACATAATTTTATTTTGAATTTAAATACAATAGATTCATTATTTTATTGTTTATCCACAATACCAATTATATAAAATTTGTCTCGGTATTGTAAAGTTCAAGCTTATAAATTATCAGAGTTTGTAATACAAAACAAAATATAGAGATCTTTTTATTTCAGGAAAGGGAATTCGTGCTGGGAAGTATAAATAAGTACACATGAATGTAACAATTAGTTATAGCTCTTATTAAATTTGAATCAATGATTATATAGGGATTGAAAGTTAAAGTTGATCATTTAATATTCATAAATAAAAATGTTGGATTCAAAGTGTTTAAATATATAGTTTCTTTAGGTATTAGTTTCTGGTTATTTGTTCAACAGTTTGTATATATATTGTGATTAGTTTAAAGTTTTAATTATGGCTGAATATTACTAAATTTCTGTGTATCTTATTTTGTTTTTAAAAATCAACAAAACTTTTATAACACTTTCATCATGATATTTCTTCTAGAGACTGGCGTGGTGTCATTTTTGAATTTCAAACTTTAGGACCTAGGTTGTAATCAAGACCAAATGGAAAGCAGGGTTATAAAATCCTCACTGGATGGTGAAAATGTAGAGGTCAATGAAACTCAAGGGTGTCCACAGGGAGGAGTATTGTCTCCCTTATTGTGAAACTTAGTGATTAATGACCTCATCAGTAATCTCAACAACAATTGGGTGTATGCTCAGGTCTATGCAGGTGAGGTTGTGATACTTTTTGTTGGCAAGTTTTCATCAACTGTCATTTAACTGCTTAGACTAGTACTAAGGACAGTTGAATGTTAGTGCAAGAAGGTTGGATTGTCAGTGAATCAGGCCACGACTGATATTCCATTTATTAAAGGAAGGAAGTTCGAGGGGGTTTTGGATCTCTAACTATCTTTGGTAATAAATCAAAATGGGAACCAAGACATATTAACTGTGTCATTGATAGGGATAAATGGTCAGTTATGGCATGCTGTTAGGATATGGATTGTTAGGACATGGGGTTTATGGCCAAAGTTGATGTTTTGGCTTTACACCTCTGTAGTGAGACCTACCATTATGTTGTAATAATTGAAAAATAACACAGACGGTTATTTTAAAAGAAATTATTACTTAAAAAAGAAAAGAATGACTTTATTTTTATTAAATTTAAACTTTGCACAGCAATTATGGGCGCCAGATGTGTTAACATCAATTTAGAAAATGAATTTAATTATGTTTAACTGAATTTATGAATTTAATTATTTTTTACCTGAGGGCGCAAGTTCTTTTTAGGTGTACTTACAGTGATTCCTGGTTTAGAATGAGAAACACTTGAAACTGAAATTTTAACATGAATTTATTAAATAAGAACATTTACAGTATACATTGGCATTTATTACAAAAAATATATCATGAAAATCAACTATAGCTAACATCCTATCTGAATTATTTTAATTGCCTTTGAAGAAGGTCTAATTTCTTTTTAAGTATTGTATTTATCTTTAAATTGCAACTATCAAATTTATTTATGAAATTAAAAAGATTAAAATCATCTGTTTCTTTATTTATTGAAAATGCATTATAGAAAACAATTAAATATGTCAGTAAACCTTCTTTGTATTCTGACTTGAAAGTTTTACTATTTAAAAAATATTAAATTTATAATACTAATACAAAAAAGAACATAATAAATTTTATATAACATACAATTTAGATATAGCGTGTTAAATAACACGTTTTACCAGACTTTTTGAGAGTTATTGTCCAAAATGTGATCCAGGCATTGTGTCGTATATCGTGCGCGGGATAATTCGGTCATCGGCATTATTTTAATCGCACTTCCAAATTTGTGACTGTGCTCGATTAAAGTTTGTATTGCGATTTTTATCACCACTGTTCATCATTTTATTGTACTAAATACAACTCGCGTAATTGTCTCTCGCATGTGAATACGATTGTCTATTGTCTTTGCTTCACAACACGTGATTCATACCGAAACTTCTAATTCCTTCTGCTATTTCAAACTAATACTGTTTTTAATACTTGATGATATTGTTCCAAATACTTATTAAAAGCATCTGACCACTATAACTCCTTTACAAAGACTGATTTTTATATACTTTACATTTTTAACAAAAACTTTTTTAGACAAACTTCAATATGTCTCACCCCGTCAGATTCCATTCTAAGACTGAAAAAACTACATCTTACACCTTCAACCGCTGGACTAAGACTGGAAATAAAACATTTTACATATTTGTTAAAACACCACTTATACAAATTATTATAGGTCTGACCACATCAGGTCCCAAACTCAGACTGACTAAACGCATGGTGAATTTCATATATCCGGTTGGTCCAGGGTTTACAGCCCTAGCAACAAAGATTTTCCCACTATTCCCGCTGACGTTGTGATAAAGTTTCTCGTAATTCACTGCATACACTGTTCATATTACTGACATACCAACGAGTTCCTTTGACTAATTATTTACAACACACACAATTTATTAAATTTCTTGTAACTAAATTTCCTTAAAATCTATACATTATTATTTATTAGTGTTTGGAAATCTATTCTATTATGAATTTACTTTATTTTAACCTTGAGAGTCATAAGTCATGTTTTTGACTCACATTTCATTATCCGCTGTAATACCTAGAAAAGGTTGGTTTAATTAAATATTTAAAATCGCGGGTAATCGTAGTGGGGTGACATGAGTCAAAAGCGTGACTAATGATTTTCAATGTTAAACAGAGTAAATTCATAATTAAAATAGATTTCCAAACATAAATAAATAATGATGTATAGTTTTTAAGATAATTTAATTATAGGAAGTTTTATAAATTGTGTATTTTGTGAAATGATGCGTTTGAACACTTTAATGAAATCAGTGGTATTTGAATAGAACGTTGGATACAATTATTGCTGATGCGGAGAAATTGGAAATATCCGGTACTAATGGGAAATGGACAAAAGCCATGTGATTTTGCCAGTCTTAGTTCAGAGGTTGAAGGTGTAAGATGTAGTTTCATGGTAGAGAGGTTTTTAAGAAATGTGTTTCAGAAGTTGACGAA
Source organism: Aphrophora alni (assembly GCA_963513935.1). NCBI lineage: Eukaryota > Metazoa > Arthropoda > Insecta > Hemiptera > Aphrophoridae > Aphrophora > Aphrophora alni. The sequence goes on from OY740769.1 coordinate 73,363,674, forward strand.
AGTGTTGGACAAGGGTTTTAATGATGTCAGATACAATCTGCATCAAAATAATTCTATAAAAGTAGATTTGAACAATATAGTGGAGTAGTTTCTAAAACAAAAGATATTATTAAACGGACAAAGACTTATATGTTGAATGGCCTATTATGTAGAAAGAACAATGACGGTATCTCGTGACATCGTGTCATCGGCTAAGTGATGAACAGTTTTAAATGTAAAAGAGAACTAATGAACTTGCTAGATAATTATAAAATGCATTTTAGTTTGAACGATGAAAGTGGATTCATATGCCTCGTTTGCAAAGAACGACTAAGCATCCCTACGTAGTTAGAACCACATGTCTTCAAGTTGAAAATATCTTCAAACTGGTTATACAACACATAAAATTGTAATTTCTGTATAATATAAAATATAATTTATCTCATGTTTGTTAAAGATAATCTCATTTTTTTTTTTATATAATTTCATAATTAATTAAGATCAAGAATTTTTATATAGAATCAAATCAACAAAGGTTGATTAATTTAAATTCTATATTCAAATAAAAGTAAAGTAATAATTAAATAACAGATATTTTGATCTGTTTTTCCTTTTTTGTTCTTTTAAATAAATAATTTCTGTTGCAACGTAATTTAAAGTCATGTTTTTTAACAAAGTATACATATGAATATACTAAAATAATTTGATAGGATGTTATTTATAATAAATTTATTTAATGTAATAATTGATGATATATTTCATGTAATAATCTTGTTTGTTTGTTGTTTCATAAACTCATGTTAAAATTTCAGAAGCAAGTGTTCTCATTTCCAATGACAAAAATCACTGTAAGTACACTTTTTAAAGAACTCACACCCGAGACCATAAATATTTAATCTTTTTTTATTATTATTCAAAATTGATGTTAATTCATCTGGCGCCCATAAAGCTGTGCAAATTTTAAATACAGTAAAATTAAATTCATTTTTTTTTAAAGATAACATTTATAAATGAACCCTTAAGGTCATGCATTTTTAAAAAGTTACACCGCTATTCAATACGATTTCTATTATAATAAATTTTTACTCAAATTAACCCTTTTTGGTATTACAATGTATAGTGTCATTCTATGGTGGCCTAAAGTAGAATTCCAGAGATCAACTGTAAGACTGGTAGGAATTCAGAGACTTGCCAGTCTTGTGGAAACTGGAGCTGTTTTTAGTGCCCCCTAATGTATCTTTGGACTATTGCCTTAACATTCTTCCTATAGACCTGTTTATTAAGACAGAGGCTAGGAAGAGTGCTTATACCATATAATGCAACTGTTTATAGAAGCACTCCCATGGTAAGTTGGGTGACTCTAAAATAACAGCAATGGTCGTAGGGGATTATGTATTAGACATGATCTCTGACCACATGAAATCATGTCACTCCTTCTCAAAGTCATTTGTAGTGATCATACCAGAACACAAGAATTGGTCTGAGAGAAGAAGACCTATACCTCTAGGAGAACTGGAGTGGTTTACAGATGGTTCAAAAACTAAAGGTGGAACAGGGGCAGGATTCTGTGAGAGGAACTTGGTCAGACAAATATGCTACCAATGGGAGTTCACCCCACAGTGTTCCAGTCAAAAATAACAGTTCTAATTGAATGTGCCCAAGAAAATCTGACATGGGTACAGGGATCAGGAAACTCGTATCTATGACAACAGTCAGGCAGCCTTGAAAGAAATAGATTCAAAAGAATTTAGGTCAAAGCTAGTTTGGGATTGATTCAAGACCTTATCAGAGCTTATAGCCATAACAATGTTACTATTTGTTGGGTCCCAGGAAATGCTGGAATTAGCGTAAATGAGAACGCTGAGATGCTGGCAAATAAAGCATCAGCAGCAAAATTCATAAGACCAGAGCCTTTTTGTGAAATCTCCAAGAAAAGGGCTATGTTCACCATCAACACTTGTGCAAAGAAAGAGCATGAGACAAGGTGGAGAAACAGTTCAGGTCTAAGAGTGAGTAGACTCACACTTCAAAAATTGCATCAGATCTTATCAAGTTAAGCCGGTGTAATATAAGAAAAGTGGTAGACTGGATCACAAGACATGGCCACTTTAGAAAACTTATGAACAGTATGAGAATCTTGACAGCGGTACCTCTGTGCAGGAGATGTAGAATGCTTGATGAGACTGCACCAGTCTTGAGCAGGTGAGGATAGTCATCTTTGGACATGTAGAGAAAGGCCTAACAATTCCCTAAGACAACCTCATAGAAAAGATCCTTAAGTTCGTAGAGCTTGTGGATCTATAGGATGATGATTTAGGAGCACAATAAGCCTCAATGGCTGAAGTCCCTTGGGTAACAAGGAGTACCCAAAGTGAATTGAATTGAATTGAAAGTACAGAACAATGTAACAGTCATACATCCATTTGTTTTCTTTCATAAAATATAACTATTCAAATTGTGTATACATTTTTATCAGACGGTTTGTATATATTGTCACTTTTCACATCGGGTTACTAGCTATTCTATACCCGCTTCATAGAATAATGCTCACTATAACCACTGTCACACAGCATTTTCGGCATCATCATTATCAATAAATATATGCTTGACTTGTGAGATAATATTAGATAGAATAAAACTCGAAAACAATATCTCACAAAAATTACATTTACTTAATCAAATGTGTTTCAACAACAAAGTGGCCATCCTCAGTGATACATGACTTACAATAACTAAACTATAACTAACTCATAGTTTAGTAAATGTAATTTTTGTGAGGTCATGTGTTTGAGTTTTCATCATTTACAACATAGTGCTGGCCGGTTAGGGGTTGCTTTAGATGCAGAAACAAGTGATTGTCCGTTGTTGCCAACTATGGGCTGAAAGGTTGATGCTCTCACTGCTTCAGTCAAACTGTGTGATCTTGTCTTTTGTGGAACAAGCAACATGTGTTGAGCATTGTCATGATCCAAAGAACTCCATGACTAAGGATCCCGTTCCTTCTGTTTTGAATTGCATGACTTAGTTTTTTGAGAGTCTCGCATATATTTCAGCATTTACTGTTTCATCTCTTCATAAAAAAGTGCATATAGTTTTTCATGTTGTGTTTTCTCAAGGATTTTGTGTGTTTTCATTCCATAAACTGCTACTTGGATTCCGGAGTGATGTGGAATCAGGTTTTCCACGTACATATACCAGGTCTTCGGTCACTATTATGCTTTTAAAACATTGAATTCATCATAGTATTAGGTGAAAAAATATAAAATACTTACAAGTTGTTTGGGTTTGTGAAAATCAGACAGAAATTTATCACCTAATATGTTTTGTCTGTCACAGTTTCATCAAGAATACTTCATGTAATTAAAGGACAATCATTAGAAGGTAAAGAAATCATAAACTATCAACACATTTCCACGGGTCTTACATTTCTTGGATTTAATAAAACGGATAACCATATTTTCCAATTAGCAGGATCTTGAATAGAGTTCCACATTTTATATAATCAAAACAAACGGAATAGACACTCTGGTCTAGCTTTAATGCCATCTTCTGTGAAAAGCCAAAGAACCAAGGAGGGTAGTGTAGAGTGGTGATTGTAGCGCTGCGGTTACCATGCAGTAAAACGATACATACTTTCCTAGATACAACTTGTATAAACTAAAAATAAATAAATAATTACTTTTTTCTCTTTATACCACTAAATATATAGATTTTTATCTATCTCAGCCATTTGGGACTGTGTGCTCTTGTATTGTGCAGTATGTTTTTGGACTTAAAAACTGCATGCTATTGGTTAATGTATTGTAATGTTTGTTGGGTGGCTTACACTATACTATGTTCGATCAGTTTAAAATATTACTGTACATATCGGGAACAATATGTTATGGAAGAATATAGTAGCAATTACTTCATTAATATCTGTTACTACATTCATTACATAGCAAGGAACAATATATTTTAGCATTGGCATATTATGATTATTTATTATAGTTAAAGTAATAATATGTCAAACAAATGTGATTTAAAGCTAGTATACATTAAAAAATGTAGAAAAAGTTTTCTATCATTGAAAATGATATTAATTGTTATAACATTTTAGATGTTATATAAAATTTATTTTAATGATTTAATTTACTTAATTAAATTTGTTTTGAATTATTATGAAACATTTATGAATTTACCTTTAAACTTTATTAGCCACCTAATTGCGCTAATCTATTTCTGGCAATTAATTTTTTTTATTAGATTTCTATTGAAATCTTAGCAAAACTAAGATGGTTGAATTAAATTAATTTCACAAAACAATTTTCTACTTTTTAACCATCTTCTGGATTTATTATCAGATAATTATTTATATAACAAGAATCAATTCAATTAATTATTCATTTCAATCTTAAGACTACTTCATTCTCTCACACTTTCATTCTTTAAAACTAATTTATGCTAATACACAATATTTAATGGATGACAATTTAAAAATCTTAATTTATTATTCAATGTACATAAAAAACTCTACGAATGTCTCTACAGATCTTGTCTTAATGTTCTTATTAATTTTATATCAAATCTTTTACAAAAACAATTTTCTTTAATTTAATTATATTATTTTCAAATTACTTTTATTTTTCCGGCTAGCTCAATTACTTTCTTTTAATTTAATTTATAAAAAAAACTTGACTCTTAATCTCGGGCATGGGAACTTTTTATGACTCATCAAAGTGAAATACTAGATTCTAATGATTATTAATTATAAATTTTGGTACTTATCAAACAGTTACGCCTCGTCCTCTTTTTTTGCACTTGTACACAAACACAATCACTAACGATGCACTAAACACATGTATCCTTATCCTGGGAGGTTGGATGTTGCAATTCCTGGTTCATTGACGGATGGTGAATCTCTGGTGTTACGTCCGCTAAACTCTGTTTGGTCTCCTTACTCGTTCTCAAACTAACTATTAATTTCGACGCGATGATTCTCTCCTCTTCCTTTATAACTTTAATACTCCTTGACTTTAATTATGATTACTAAAAAACTACAAAAAAAACTACTAAATTTTGTGGCGACTCTGCCTTTAAGTTATTCGACAACTTTGAATTAAACCCTCAGGTTCTCAGTTTAACTCTTAACACCTCCTTACTCTCATACTCTGATTCCCAGCTGTAAGCTAAGACCTACACACTCTCATCCCCAGTTTTAGACTGACGCTTCTTCCCGTTGGATTTTGCCTCTCCCGATTTCCAAGTTCAGCGTCTTACTCGCCTATTGGTCAATATCTCATTTTTTGAAACTCAGGTCTCTTCTGATTGGACATCCAAACTTTCTAAAAACGTTACTTTTTTTTACGTGCGTTGACTTCGCCTCTCGGAGATACCGTTAGGTATTTACTTTCTCATTTTTTCTATGTTCCCTGTTTATGACATGCAGCTGCCTTGAGTAGCAAAACTCCGTTATGTTTGTGCCTTTTTTTTATTTATGTCGGCGAACTTTCTTCCCTCAAAGAAAACAGAATGTTTTCTTTTCCTTGTCCTTGTCACGTTCGTCAATTAGTACAGTTATCTCTCCAACTTAACTTTGCAGCTGCTATGTCGGTATGGTTTGCTTGTTAACGTGTGTTTTGTCTCAATTTACTTATTCTTACATTTATTTATTAATACAGTATTAACTTTTTTTATCGATTATTATTATTCTAATATTTGATATTAGGCATTAATTAATTATTTATCATTTGTGATCGTTTGAGATCGTTATATTATTGTATTTAAATGTTAAAATCTGTCTTTGCTTTAGCCATACATGTTTAACCAACTTTCAGTGCTTTTGTTTTTTATACTATTACTGATTAATTATACCCAGTTTCTATTAATAGAAGTTATGTATCAACTATTCAGTTAATTCTACTTATAAACTGAATGTACCAAATTCTGAAAATTGAGACAGAGTTATTAATTGTTGAACTCGTAGACTGTTAATTAAATGGCTGTTGTAGATGTCCAGGTATGTAAGTTTCTAGAGTTGAATTCTTTTTATTTTTCCTAAGATTTCTTTATGAAGTGGCCATTTCTTCTATGTATGGGTTCAAGGATAAGAGTAAGAACCAGGTAGCTGAAAGTCTGGGAGATAACTATGTACACTAACCAGACCAGGAGCATGTAAAAATAGGATTCTTAGGTGAAAGTATACCATTAAACAGACTATGATTCTGGACCCTAACTACTCTTCTTCATATTCTTCTTTCTCTTTATTCTTAGTGCTTGGATGCAAGAAGTCTATTTTAGTTGAGGTACGACCAATCAATTCGACCATATTACTTAGTGTAAAAAAAGCTAATTTGATGCAGTAGAAAAAGATAATTATATTCAATATGTATCATTGTTAATCAATGATTAAAGTTAAACTCTGATTTTGTAAGCTTACTAGCTTAAAAATTCTTGAAATACTAGTTAAATAAATATAAGAATGTTGAAGAATAAGGTATAGTTATCTATAATATTCATTTTAATCTTAAACATATACGGAAGTAAAATATATGGAAGTAAATTTTAAAAGAAACGCCAAATAATATAATTGAAGGATCAAATATTTATTTAAGATGTATTTATAAGTGTACTATTGTTCCAAAGAATTTTTATATTTAATAAACACAAAAGTAGTTTATTTTATTTATTCAGAGTGGCAATACGTGAATAATAAATTTGTTTAGGCACAAATCAAACAACAAACATTAATAATCAAAATCTATTGAACAATATGATGTATTAATGGAAGTAATCTATATCGGTATATGTTTTTATTTATGAAAAAGAACTGAATTAGTAAACAGCCATAATGGTAACAGACATTGTCTATATAAGCTACTTTCCTCAAAACAGATATAAAACCCTAAAAACGTAGCTGGCTACAGTATATATTTCTTGAAGAGAGTATTGATAATTGAAAGTGAATCATATACTAAATAATGTGAGGTAAACAACTGTAATTGAAAGATATACTCATTACATCAATTGATAGGCAGCTTGTAACACTGAACCAAGAGTTGTAATGAACTAAGAACACTTTTCGCATGACTCTTCATACAATTAAATTAACTTCCAATTCAAACCATCACTACAAGTTACATCAATTGATAGCAGTTTGTAACACTGAACCGAGAGTTGTAATGTACTAAGAACACTTTTCGCATGACTCTTCATACAATTAAATTAACTTCTAATTCAAACCATCACTACAAGTTACATCAATTGATAGCAGTTTGTAACACTGAACCAAGAGTTGTAATGAACTAAGAACACTTTTCGCATGACTCTTCATACAATTAAATTAACTTCTAATTCAAACCATCACTACAAGTTACATCAATTGATAGCAGTTTGTAACACTGAACCAAGAGTTGTAATGAACTAAGAACACTTTTCGCATGACTCTTCATACAATTAAATTAACTTCTAATTCAAACCATCACTACAAGTTACATCAATTGATAGCAGTTTGTAACACTGAACCAAGAGTTGTAATGAACTAAGAACACTTTTCGCATGACTCTTCATACAATTAAATTAACTTCTAATTCAAACCATCACTACAAGTTACATCAATTGATAGGCAGCTTGTAACACTGAACCAAGAGTTGTAATGTACTAAGAACACTTTTTGCATGACTCTTCATACAATTAAATTAACTTCTAATTCAAACCATCACTAAACATTACATCAATTTGCATCAATTGATAGGCAGCTTGTAACACTGAACCAAGAGTTGTAATGAACTAAGAACACTTTTCGCATGACTCTTCATACAATTAAATTAACTTCTAATTCAAACCATCACTACAAGTTACATCAATTGATAGGCAGCTTGTAACACTGAACCAAGAGTTGTAATGTACTAAGAACACTTTTCGCATGACTCTTCATACAATTAAATTAACTTCTAATTCAAACCATCACTACAAGTTACATCAATTGATAGGCAGCTTGTAACACTGAACCAAGAGTTGTAATGTACTAAGAACACTTTTTGCATGACTCTACATACAATTAAATTAACTTCTAATTCAAACTATCACTAAACATTACATCAATTTGCATCAATTGATAGGCAGCTTGTAACACTGAACCAAGAGTTGTATTGAACTAAGAACACTTTTCGCATGACTCTTCATACAATTAAATTAACTTCTAATTCAAACCATCACTAAAAGTTACATCAATTATGAGCTGTTTAAATAGAAAAATGAAATAGTGGCAATTAAAAATAAATTTTGCTTTTAATATGAATTAAATAATGTGCGCCTTCAAATCCATGGGCAGTTTTACGCTGTGCAGTATTTTCGGTAAGAAGACGGTCGTGACGATTTTCGTTTTGTTAAGAAATCGGCCACAGAAACTTTGGTTAAAGAGATGTTTTTTTAATCAAACCGTTGTTTCTGTTAGAGAAGAAATCCGTGGTGAATTTTCAGTCAGAATAATTCCATCGCAAAAGAATAATACGAAGATGAAAATGTGAGCTATTGTTAGATTTTAAATCTATAAGATTGCCTCGACCTATACCGCCTCTTGCATCTACTTCAACTTGCATTAGGTCAACTTGAACACAGCTTTTACTTTATATAAAACTATATAATAGAAATCCCATTGAATACCAAACAAATGTAATACTATACAATATGTTTCATTATTATTAATCTTTCCGCGGATTTACGTAACTTGCATTACGTCAACTCGAGTATAGCTTAGTATTTTTTTTTTAAAGTTTTTAGGAAAAGTGATATATTTAAATAAAAAAAGAAAATTGGAGGAAAAGTTCGATACACAATGTAATATAAAATTATACAATATAAATCCCATTCAATACAAAACCAATGCAATACAATATGTTTCTTGGCTATTAAACTTTTCGCGGCTTTAAATTTATTCTGATCGGTTCGCTTGTTCGCTCTTCTCAAAAATGGTTTCTTGTGTTCCCTCTGCAAGGAAAATAAACAAATAATTAATTACGATCATTATAATTACGATTTTTTTTTTAAATTCAGCTTTATTTAAAAGAAAGAACCATTGCAAACGATGTTATAAAGTATTATTTATATTATTATCATTGTTACTATTCATAAAAAATACTTGTTTTACAACCCCTAGCTTATTTAAGCTTAAAGCTTTAAATTTTAAGCTTTAAAAAATAAAAATGCCCACCATTATAAATTGGTACAAGGTAGAAACTTGTTACTCGGTACAAAATTAGGTCATATTAGTCAACATAAATGTCCCGAGTTTGAAGTTGATACCTTTATAGTTCAAAAGTTATGTTGAATTATGTAAAAAAAAAAAAAAAAAAAAAAAAAAAAAAATACAGAGAGACAGACGCTAAACGAAGCGAGATAAGACATATGTTTGTATATACTTTTTTGTTTTTTTTTTTACCCAAGATAACTTAAATAATTTGCCGGTTATTGGCAGTGCTGGGGGTAGGGGTGAGTGAGCCACTCTGAGTAGCAAGACACGGATGTTTTCACAAAAGTACCCCCGCCCACCCCCTCGCCTAGACCCGAGCAGTTCTGGTCGCGCGCACAGAAATTTTGACCGATCTGTAACATTGTGAATTTTGAGTTTTACTGATTTGTAAAGAAAGAGCGTATGTTTGAACATGATTGTTAATTATCCATAGGTTTCAACATACCTTTGATTTTGTTTTATTATACTCTATTAGTTTCATGTCTGTTTATAGTACAGTAATCTGTTTAAAAAAATTATCATGATAGATAAGGATATATAATTTTGCTTATTCTGAAGATTAAAATTTGATTTGAAATTTATGTAGTCATAAATGAATTTGATTTTAGTTTTAAAATTCAAGTCTTATGATAAGATTTTGAAATATTCTATTTCATCTTAGATCAAGCTCTTATTTTATGTATGTAATCATAAATATAAATAAAACCTTTTGTTAATAGTTCTTTGAAAGTTCTTTGAAAATGTTTTAAAATACTTATCCAATGAAATTTGTAATTTATATATGTGTGTTTATTATAATTTGTTTGTTCAAATAAACAAGATGTTCGTTTCAGTATAAAATACTTTTACTTTCCATCCATAATTCCATTAAGTACACTGTTTTAAAATAATCCACGCCCCATTAGAAAAGTAAATATTTGGTAATTATGTAATTGCCATGGCGCCCAACTTAAATCAATAAACATTAGTATAAAGTAAAGTTAGCTTCATTTTTCTAAATTAATACAATTGTCGCACAACGTGAGACATTTTTATTTAAAATAAACTCAATCCTCTTTTTTTATTAAATTATTACACCCTTCACTCCTTTTACTCGTAATTATTGATAATTTTAGAAGTTCTAAAACTTACTAACAGTTAAAAGGCCCACTTCTATTTTTCTACTTTTGAAATAAAACAATGTTTTAAACAAGTAGGCCTATTTGAAATATACTTTTTAGTTTTTTTAACCTTGAAGCAGTGCAGCATTTAAACAAATTGCGCCTCTAGGCAATCAAGTTGGTTTCGCCCCCCCCCCCAAATTGTTATCAATATTAAATTGTATCATTGTTTGACAAAACCACGTTGACCAAGCTACTCTGAATTAAAAAAAGTTTTTTTTAAATAAAATTATGGAAGAACATGAACCTGTTTTAAGCATTAGGCTACAATTTCATTGAATACGCTTTGTGTCAATTTTTTTTTTCATAATAATACAGGATCTTAATCCTTGGTGTACTACTAGATAGGCGAGATCGTTGTTCTGAATAAAGGCATCCATTTTTTTGCTATACACAAATCTTTCGCTCTCAATAATTTTCGCACTGAAATTTTTTCTGCCTGCAATTTTTTTCGTACCCCCCCCCCCACCTAATCATATTTAACTGAACTTGCTAAGACTTTTCAATAGATTCGCATATTGCTAGGGTCTGACAATATAAAAATCCGAGGCGTGGGAGCTAAGGGAAGTGGGATTATTTTTAATGTAAACTCTATTAAACATTGAATTAAACATTGAGGTGGGTTTAAAGTTGATCAAAAGATTTGAATGTGACAGACGACCAAACCAGAAAAAAGAGCGTAACAATATTTTATTTCATTACTAGGAACAAACGTGATTGTTTTCGGTGTGCAATCGTGTTTACCGTATAAATACGATTAAACACTGAAAATACACTTTTGTTACGTGTGATTAAAAACGTTTTTTATCATACGGAAAACCAAATTAAAGTAAACAAACAAAACAATAACAAAATTTTAGGTTAGTTTTTTTAATTTTAATAACAACATAGTCACAACATAATAACAGTAGGTGATTTGTAGTATTTTGATAGTTGAGATAGGTAAACTAGTACAACGTCGTCATTTACAATGTTTACATTTCTGTCATTTTTTCCACTTCAAAAACTTTTCATTTTCAGCTTCGTATGCACCTATAGATTTACTTGCTAATAACTCTCCCATTACTTCTTTTGCTTCTTTTAAAATACTATCAGCAATTTCTATTTCACTATCTTGCATTGTAAGTATTTGTTTTCATCAAGTCCACAGCATAACTTATGAAACAATAACAATGTTTGAGGTTAGAGCACCGAAAAACCTCCCAGCTGATTTTTGGCGCGCAATTATCGAGGTAACGGAAAACGTCAACTTTACGGATCAATATCAGGAGGAAAAACATTTGTTTTCGTGCAGCATGATAAAAACATATTTTTATCTCTTGTCTCAGAGGATCCTAAAACGGATATGTACACTAAGAAAGTAAAATGTGTTTTTAATGAAAAATAATGACATTTCATAACAATATGCGTGTCTCATTTGGAGTGCACGGGTAAGATGCGTGTTTTAAATCTATTTTATGTTTTGTCATTGATCGAATAGTCTTCACTAGAAACTCACTCACAACTCAGAATAATAAAAATAAAGAAATAAATTATTAATCAATACTTAATCAAGCCTACTTGTTTGGACTGTGCACGTTTTCACCCTTAAGACAAATATTGTTTTGCATGTCATGAGGCAGTAAACATAGAACAACATAACGTTTGTTTATCCGTGGTTTGTTGGTTAGAAGCGGAATAGTATGGAGTGTGGTGGAGTTTTGTGTCGAAATATTCATTTTGGAGTTCTCTGATCCTAAGAAACTTATTTAAAAAAACTCTTTTGTGTTTTTCTGCCAGAAATAGACCCTAAAGTATTAACGACAAAACCGATTTCGATCAAATTTAATACGTAGTGGTATATAGATCCGCAAATTGACAGAAAGAGAGAATCGTTTTATTTTTTCGTAACTTCGACTATTTTCATAACTATTTTGGCTCAAACTGAGCTCTTAAAATCCAGAAAATATAAGTAGAGACTGGAACTATTTGTAATAAAGGGGGAATGGAGGCCTTTATTTTCTTCAAAAACGGCATGAGCGATTTTGGACAAATTTTGTTGAAATGTTAATGACCAAAACCAATGTTCGAAACCTAACATTTAGTATTGCACAATGGATTTTTATATTTGTACAAATTGAGTAGTGGTTAATAAAACAAATAATAACCAGTGCAGTAACATTGTAATAACTTACTTACCCACTCAAAAACAAAGCAAATCCTAAAAAAAAAACATATAAGAATTCGTAGCCATCTCACCAAAAATGCAGTTTTGATTTTGAAAAATTAATAAAAAACAAGAAAAATTGAGCAAATAGATTGTACAAACTTTTGTATATAGCCACCGTCAAAACCAACAATAATATTTGTCAGTATATACAGTACTGCTTACCCGAAAAAAACAATTTTCTTTAAAATGTGTTATCTCTCAAGCTTTTCTTATGATAGATAAGATGATATGGAATAATCCCCTTATCAACTTCTTGAACATTAAATAATTTTTGTGCAATATAGTCTTATATGTATTTATATAAGTATTATATATGTATTTATATAATCTTTAAAAAAGTTTAAAAGGTAACACCCCAGGATTTTTTGGGTTAAAATCAGAAGTTTTATAATAGAGGTTTAAACCAAATTGTTTAAATCATCCGCCATTTTCCCGATATGGTGGCCAGTTTGTAATTTTCTAATAGATTAGACTATTTTTTTATATTATAATTTATATATAAATGCATTATTTTAAGACATTTTTATTCTTGGGTATTTTTTCTTTATCACTAACCGTTTAGGAGCTACAGGCACTTAAATATTTTTAAATTTGCAAATTTAATCAAAAATAAAATTGTGTTTTAATGGAATTTAAACATAATTCAGAGACGATTTTTCTTACTTTGAAATCAAATTGAAGTAAATTTTGTAATAATTTATATAAAAAATATAAATCACAATTTTCTGGTAATCGTCTAAAACACGTACAGGCTTACACTAGTACGTAATTATTAGACCTTGTGAATAAGATATTATAGTCGAAATAAAGGTATTAACAGTGCTTAAAGAGCTGGTGGATGTACTAGACAATTATTATCAAAAAATTATGATTTATATTTTTTATCGATAACTATGTTATTTCTCAGTCTGCAGAACAAATAAATAACAGACATGTTATTACACCTTTTTTACCCTAGTTTTACTTCAATTTGATTTCAAAGTAAGAAAAATCGTCTCTGAATTATGCTTAAATTTCTATTAAAACAAAATTTTATTTTTGATTAAATTTGCAAATTTTTGAAAACATATAAGTGGCAGTAGCTCCTAAACGGTTCAAGATAAATAAAAAAGTCTTAATAATGCTTTATATCTAAAATCGTCATAAAAAGTGGCAGTTTATATTAGAAATTAAAAAACTTGCCACTATATTGGAAAAATAACGGATGGTACAACAAATTTCGTAATACCTCCAGTTTTAACTAAAAAATCTTTTAAAGTTTCTTTGTAACTTTAATGTAAACTCGTACAGGCTGAAAGTGATGAAATCAAGAGGATGGTGGTTTGTTTTTGAAAATAATTTTCGAACAGTAATTTTTCTTGTCTTGCGAATTGGCACACCATTTCGGGTTATAAATATTCACATTTAACCAACAATTTTTAGCAAAATCATTATATCCGTTAAAAGTTAAATTAGGCCTTTGTGAACAATATTATATTATTTACTGTTAACTTCCGAACCTTAGTTTTTAAGAGATAGCGACCGATACCATTTGTTTACACCGTTAAAGGCTTTATATTAGCAAAGTTTTATGAAATTTGTTTTACTAATTTTGAAAAAACCAAAATTTTTGTTTTGATCTTAGGCAGTTAGACTACTTCAAAATTTTGAGTTACAAAAAAAAAAAAAAAAAGGAAAACTTCTAAAGATATGACGAAAATATGCTCACATACGAAATTTTATCAAAATCTGTCCACTCGTTTTGCATACAGGGAACTGCACAGAACAGACAGACATTTTTCCAAAAATCCCTTTTTCGTGCTTAGTTGACCTCAAAACTGATATGTTCGCGAAAAACTCGACAATAATTAGTTTACCTATCACATAACTAAGTATATGTGAGAAATTGTAATTATAAAAGCCCTACTCTATAATGGTTAATAAACCTCCCTTCATACGCTTGGATAAACAAATCAAATACTATTAACAACAATAGTTATTTTGAATGTTTTTAGCTGTCAGGATTTAATCTTTGCAGTCTAGTTCTGAAACAAACTCTGTAATGGCGCCAGAATTATCCGGGTAACTTATATAATAAATCAAAAAGAAAGGAACAGATACACCAAAACAACAAGTTTACCCCTCTGTAGGGCGCCAAACAGTCCTGGCTGGGTCTGGGGATTGTAGTTCCTATTGATTTGGTCCAAATACAAATATATAATAGTTATTGAATGGACATAACCGGTCCTCCATTAATTAGAACCATTTTGGAGGTAAAATCATTTAAAACGAAGCTTTGTATGGCTATAACATCTTATTCACACTTTTTGATTTTTCTGAAGAAACTAATATGAGCTCACAGGATTTTGTTGCGAGAAAGTGTTAATCTCTTAAATACAGACTGTTAGAAAAGTATTGCAACGGCTTGATATTTCAAGAACCGATTTAGAAGAAAGATGTTCACCTCTCATTTTAAACCTCGTAAACTAACCTGTCTACTGGGTGGTACAAAGGTTTAGTAGGAAATATAAAACTTACCAAACCGTTATTTTTCGAAAACCTTTTTTTTAATGTATCGCTATTATTATTTTTACATATTCTAATAGGTCAATTTAAGATACTTAGAAGGGATTTTTAATTTATCTTTAATAACAATGGAGTTATGGCTTTTTTTTTAAATTTCGAATTTTGTAAACACCTTTGCAGGTCTTAGTGAATAATGATTTATTATTTGGTTATTGTGAACTAACGTATATGTGTATTGGAAATTACATATCCGGTACTGGGTGTTCTAAAAAGTAAGCCAACATATTTCTTAATTATACAAATTATTATAATTAAATGTTACTTAGTTTACTTTTTATTATCCAATAATATAAGTTTTACCGAATTTTGGTAACCAAACTAATATATCAACGAAAGTCTAAGACATAAATTAATAAACTTTTGGTTTACAAATAATTTTCCATTTACAGGATAATTCAAAATTAAGATTTTTCTTAACTTAGTGTTTTATAATACATGTTTAAAATGTTTTCCTTGTGCAGTTTGGCAGAGTTTTAACAGCTCATCACATTCCATATAATTTTAGGATTATTTAAGATTAGGTTAAGAGATTTAAATTGAGATATCGAACATCTTTCTATCTAAAGTAGTTCTTGAAATACTAAGCAAAACACCAGTATGGCAGTATAACGTACAGTTACAAATAATACACAAATACCAGTGTTAATATTAAAATGCTTTTTGTAAAAGCATATTCGAAGCTTCTTAGATTTTAAGCTTTAAACATAAAGAAAACAGCCATCACAAAAAAATCTATGTTAAATAAAATGGATTTCTTAATCATTATATTTACACTTCAACATATGTTTGTGTTTCTATATGAAGGATGGGGAAAATTATGGAGGATAGAAAAATACGCTAGGATACGATGTAATATTTGTGCAACAGTATATTTTGATTAATTTGATGTGTTCATTTTCCAGAGATTAAGGAGCTTCCCTCAATGTACTACAGTTGAACGACATATCAAAACAAGCTTACGACAGCCAGTTTTACTATCCCTTAAGACACGTCTTTGCATCCAAGACTTCCAAAACACCCGAGGCAAATCACCAAGGCTTCTCCTTTATTTGGAAGCCACCTTTACTCGTTTGCGTATGATGAAGAACAACTACGACGTACACCTTCATCGACCACTAAAGGAGATCGTCTGAAATTATTATGGACCTGCCACAGTAACTCCTCTAAGTTTATCTTTATCTTAACACAACATCAACAGTTTGCTTACTTTGGCTTCATCTTTTTCTAAAAACTAACAGAAAACGAGTCGAGATTTAATCAGACAATAATATCTCGCATCATCAATTAATCTTAGAATGAGTAAAACACTACGAGATCTAGTAAAATCAGAAACGATTTTAGAACGTTTGAAAACTATGAAACGGGAATATGCGTAGAGATCAAGTTCAATTTATTGAGAAGAACGCCCTTGCTGGATATTGTGCTCTCCAGGCGCTCACTATAGTGAGTGGCAACCTCGAGAGCCTAGCTGGATCTACATGTAGGTTTGGGTTAGTTCCCTGTCTTCCCTATCAAGTATCTCTTTTATCAATTCTCTTTCTCTTCCAACTCTGACGCTATTACAGTATTCCAGAGCTAGGTAGGGCCTAACCGCCTAACCTTAATTGGATGTTATTTTTATCCTTTTTTTTATTATTATTTTTTATAAGGCGATGTGACCGAAAAGTTTTTTGTCTTTAAACAATAAGAAAAAATATATCAACTTATCGAATCTTTCTGAAATTGTATCCCAAAGGAAGAAAAGATGTATTCGAGTACTAGAGATCTTTATTTTACATTTTATTCTTTTTTTTTTAACTATGATAAACAACAAGGGAAAAATACACCGAGATTCCAAACTTTATCTGCAGTGGGTGCGCGCTAATACCCAAATTATATTAAGAGCAACCGCACACTCAGGGCAAAGAGTCTCAAGGCTCTTTAATTAGTGTCTGTTACCTAACAAGACCCTATAGGGATTAATATTTTCTCCGCTTTTGTTTAGAATCGTTCACCAAAAATTAATTTTGTGGAAACAGTTGTAGTTTGTGCTCTTGTTATTTGGTTACGAAAGAAGAACAGGCCACAGCATTAACATTCAATTTCTGAGCTGTAAACTGCGTCGTTTTAAGACGTTAAATTGCCAAGTTTCAAGTTATTACAATGGTCTTTTTCTAGACTTTCTTGTGGAGTCTGATACGTTCACTGTAAATATGAAAAACAAGATGAGTGTTCGCAGTGAGCGCATCGAACTCATCAAGAAAGACCTGAGTAAGACTATTTAATATAGTAGAAACGGTGGCAATTAATGTCAAAAAACACAGCGTACAACCCAGAAGTCTAAATTTAATATGGGAGGCTGTATTGATTGCGTACATCCAATTTACAGTTCTACATTATTACAATAATTGTTCACGCCTATAACAGTTGCTAATCCCACAATTGCTTTTTAATGTTAAGATTCGAAGATTCTTTCAAAGCTTTGTTGAAAAGTATATCCGCGACACGAAAAACAGACAACAATACTTGGAATGGAATGATCACAATTACCGAAGTTGACAGTTTTGGCTTTAATGTACGGGAGTACTTTTCTAGGCGTCCGACAGTCTGAAGACAGATTTGTCGGCGGCTGTCGAGCAATTTTGTCTTGGCCCTGATGTGACCGACAGAGTGTGTACTTTCATGCAACTCATTACTCTTCATTCTTGAGACAAAACTATCTGTAGGTAAATATTCTAATGTGGGGTAGTTTTAAGTGTTTAGGTTAGGGGTGTCTTCTATTTATGTAAGTTCGTATTGTCCGTCGAACTGTTGACTTACCATGGAACAGAATTCCAAGAGATGGAATTTCATGAGGCAGAAAATCAGCCCTGGAAAACATCTGGGAGGGAATAGTTAAGTCCCTACTGGGTCTTAACAGTCATTCTGCAGAGACAAATTTTCCACATAAGTATAACCTATCCCCGCCAAATAGTCTAGGAAAAGAAATTTTAATACGATTACGTCCGCAAACTAAAGTTACAAGTATAGAAAATATAAAAAACTGTAACTATTTGGTATTAAAAAACATAATTGAACTTCCGGATAATTACTGTTTATTGTTATCATCAACATAGTAAAGTGTTCCACTTAAAACAAATACTACAGACAATTAAATGGTAGTTATCTTTCAGATAATAATAAATAAGTAATAATTATAATTAGGCTATAATGAAAACAAGACAATTTTAAACTTGAGTTAATTATTAAGAACCATTCAATGAATCTTTTACATTTATTTTTCTGGGACGTCTTAAAACAAAATGTTTATAAAACCAAATCCGTTAACACTGAAAACCTGATAAACCCTGTAAGGAAAGAGTGAAGGAAAATTACACCTGAGGTGTTGCGAAACGTCACTTCCGGCCTTTTTTTCAAAGATATATTGTCAAATGTACTTGAAAAGCATTTCGAGCACTTTTATAACATCTTTTTTATGTATACTAACTTTTTATGAACATAAGAAAAAAGTTTTGTTTAACATAAAAGTGCTTTCTTGTTTTGACTTAGTATCTACATTATAGAAACTTCATTTTGACACTAATACCCTTTAACTTTGTCTTTTACATAAAAGTGATGATTAAACCATTATGTTATGATTGTATGTGTTGTGTTTAAAGTTTATCGCCTAGTTTTGCTTTTACATAATTTCAAACGTCTACTATTCAAGAAAGAATCAACCTTTTGAAGTCGGATTTGCGGCATTTATCTCTTTTTAAATTTACTTCTATTTTGATATCAAACTCGGCATATGCTTACATTAAAGATTGTTGACAGACTCCTGGATGGGACGTCACCTAAGTGTTTAAAATCTGAGAAAAGGGCATGAAACTAGCGGTGGCAGTAGAGGTCGCGTTGGGTGCTACTAGTTAAGTCGCGGTCGATGTCGACAGCACATAGTAAGGAGGTTACCTGCGCTGCTCAGTAGAGCTACGACCACTGTTAAGTGAAGTAGTTTGATGAAATTTGAATGACAAAAAAATATTGTGCTTTTACGATGTTGTGTGAGTCAAGTGATGATACTGATGAAATGTCACCTGTCACCAAATGGTGGCTAATAGGCAATATACCCACAATACGGGAGTGAGCTGCACAATTATTGCTATCAAATCTTCCTTCATATTTAGCACTTGAAATTCAAAAATGATCTTAATACGCAAAAGAGATTATAGGTAGCAACTAGAGTACCCTAGCGCACGGAATGACAGAAGCAAAACGTGTTCTATGCGAGCTGCTGTGGAGGGGGATGGCAACTTGGCCTTGAATGCCCCAATCACCAGGAAGCAACCTTGTATACTCCGTAGTAGGCATCCATGTAAAAACAAACTCATTTGATTTTCAGAAGCATCGATATAAACCTCCTGGATGGCATCGCGCTAAACCTCCACCGCGACTTATCTGCTCTGCTCTCTTCCATTCACTACAATGTGTTTCGCGACCTCCATCTCCACCCCCACCGCGACCCACTTGTTCTGTTCGTACCCAACCACGTACTAAAAGCAAGGCGGGAAGTCCTATTAATCTAAGATTCTTAGTTTAGCGCTATAAAAAAGTTTCCATACTTTTTCCACACTGTATACACACTCGTCCAACACAATCCTTTAATAATATCCTATACTTGAACCCTGCACGCATGAGTGCGTGACTAGCCACTTTTCCATTGAGAAACATTTTACCCCAAACCCTACTTTACACATATACTCTAATTTTAACATGATTCTATATTTTAATTAAAATAATTACAGGTTTGGCTGCTATTATTAGTGATTAAGAAAAACTAAATCATGTGGAGGTTATGACATTAAGTTTAATAATTTTGATAACTAACTAATCTGGGTATCTATGAATACAGATTTAGACGGCAAACTATGACTCCCTGTACGACTTACTCCTGAAAACTGTTTACAAAGAACGCCATTATGAAATTTACCGACCTTGATTCCGACGAATGATCGTAATAAATGTATATTTATGTCGAATTTGACCCAATGCTTCTTCTAGAGTAGTTAAAAGACAATTTTGTAAATAGGTAGACTTGTTTATCCATATTTGATTGTTATTTATATTTGAACTCAGAAAAACTCTAAGGAAATACGAACTCAGTCCTGGAGTCACCTCATTAATTTGCAATCGATAAAACGTCTTTGGAGCTAACATAAACATAGAAACAGACAGATATTGTGACTTTCCAATT
This sequence comes from Aphrophora alni, assembly GCA_963513935.1. Lineage (NCBI taxonomy): Eukaryota > Metazoa > Arthropoda > Insecta > Hemiptera > Aphrophoridae > Aphrophora > Aphrophora alni. The sequence continues at coordinate 73,384,028 of OY740769.1, forward strand.
ACTTACGTAAAACCTGTTGATGGTACTTCCCAGTCCTATCATAAAATGAAATACAAACAGATCCATGTTCTAAGTTAGTCTCTTGGGCCTAGTAGAAAATGTTAAATTATAAGCCCTATTAGTAGTTCAAAATGACTTATCCAGTAGGGTAAGTTTGCTTAAAATAATTGTCACACAGGATTTCTGATCCTTGTAATTGTGTGTGTATATCATTACTTTCTTAACGTTGGATAGGCCATTCGCTACGAGCCGGTGACTCATCCTGCCGAATCTCACATTATATGTATATCTTATTTTCTTGGAAGGTCGGTATTTGAAATTTTATTTTTGACAATAACTTTATTATTTGTCATTTTAGAGATGTGGGGTTGTTACCATTACATGTAGAATTTAAATCTGCAAATTTGTATCTAATTTAATGTGTTATAAATTCAATAACGCACGAGATATGAACATAAACTATTTTTTAAAGACGCCATTTTGATGTTTTCATTTCGATTTCTCTGAATTTCAATAAGGTTTAGGCCTACATGAGCACGGTTCTATCTTAATTTTTACGACTGATATCTTGATTACGTAGGGACCACAACAACGCCTGACGTACGCTATCTTTTTCGGCCTGACGTACGCCTGTTGAAATATCTTTTTCGGTTTCTTAAGGCCATTGATCCGTCAAAAACTTTGAGGTTAAATTTTTGTGTGATTACAATAATTACTCTATACATCGTATACTGGGTAAGTAAAAAAAAAACTGATATTAAATTCGAATGCAACGTCTAAAGAACTTAAATACCCTATTATACATTTTATCAAAATCTGTTAATATTTTTTTTTATGTTCACAATTTTGGTTTTCGAAATATACAACAAATCATAGTAATATAAAAGTCGGACTCAGTACACCAATATAAGTTTTACAAGTTTCACCAAAATCAAGCATAATTTAAATAGGTACAAAACATATTTGATTAAGCCCTATTTCATGCCACTCCTGACCAAATCCTTAGTATTCCGAAGGAGACCTGCCCGTCACTTATTTTAAATTGTTTTAGATAACGCGTATCAATCGCTTTCACCAACACCCATAACTTCTTTAACAAACGTTATATCAAGAAATGATAGTTGATTGACTAAAAAGGTGGGCGTGTTCACCGAGTAAATTAATTTATGACTAAATCGTTTAAAGAGTTTTAATGAAAAAATGTGTGTGGAAAGTGATTGTGAATTCTCGAAAAAAATGTAGTCAGACTGACTAAATATGTTGCAGTTTGGGTTGGTTAAATTACTCTCAAAGAATGGTTAAATTTTGATAAAAAATATTTAAGGAATATGTTTGAACGTCAGACCAGACTCTAAATTTGTCCTCATTTTTCTTTTTTATGATACTTTTTTTATAAAGCTCAAATCATTTATTTGTTTTTGAGCTTTGAGTTAGAATTTGACATCAGATTGTCTACGTAGCTATCCCTGGTATAACTTCAAAATGTTTTTATATAGGACTTTTTTTATGGGATGAATTTTGATGAATCTTGTAATTTAATTATTTAATATATTGAACAAAACTCCTGGAAATTTTACAATAAATAAACAATAATAAAAATATCAATTTCCACAACAAGAAAACACTTCGGGGATGTAAGTGATGATGACGACCTAGTCCTTTAAACGCGTCTTGTTGAAATGTTTTCTTGTGTGAAATTGGTATTTTTAATAAATTACTGATGGTTAATATTTGTTTTAATTTGACAGCAACTGTTTTGAGTCGGACCGGATGGCAAAAATTACTGACCTTTAGTCACCATATCGTGTCAGGTGTGTTAACAGAGAGTAATGGTTTCAATTTGAACCTATATATATATATATATATATATATGAGGAATGCATTGACTTGGTACACAAAGAGATCCAAAACCTCCAAAGATACTGGGTCAGATGTTTAAGGAGTCATAGAGCTTCTACCTAACCCTGGGAATGCTGACAACCGTTTTTCAAGCGGAGGTGATTGGCTTTACAGAATGTGCGACAAGAAATAAAGATAGGAAATACAATGATAAGACCATTGATAGAGCCAACATGGTACTTCCCAGTCCTATAATCATTTTTGGCTTTGGCAAAACACAACTACAGTATACTAGGTTAGGGTGGGACTGTTATGTCACCCTGGAAACTCTGGAAAAACAGAGCAACAGGATGTAACACATCTTGTACTGTAATTACTGTTTTACCAATAGTCTACGACTAGACTAAACATTTTTCTCCGTGTATCGGTCGCCTTCCCCCTAAAAATACTGATTCGGGATCTAATTATCGGTCAAGGCGAAATGAATCGATTTTTGTTAAATCTGTAGGTTAATAACCTAGACCGATGTTTCAAACAGCAACAAAATAAACCATTACTTTTTGATAGAAAATATAGTAGACAAATCAAAAAAGAACAATTTGCGCCAAGTTAAACAAGTTGATATTGGAGTTTTTCACGGAAATGTCTGTTTTAAGAGTCCTAAAATAAGTTTAATTTGTTGGCAATATCTCAAAATGTATTTTCTTTCTTCATTTATTTTTATTGAAATAACTCGAAATTCGGGGGGAGGGGGTGGGGGGTTCGTCAACAGAGATTAAACAAACATTTAACGGCATGCCTAAAAAGATTAAAGAAGGCAATTATTCTAAAAGATGAATCATTAGTCTACTAAAATTTGAAAATATTTCAGTGAAGAAATTATATATAATTTTAAATAAATTAAACTACTATGCTAAAAAACCACTGATAAAGACTTGTGGTAGCCTACTAACTGAAATATTGATGGATCATAATAAAGTAACAGCAAAAATAAAGGAAAGTGTAGATTGTATAGATGAAGTCACAATGCAAGTTAATAAAAACAATGGTGAAAATAAAATGAAAATGAAATAAATAATTTCAAAACTGAAACCAGGCCTTACCAAACATCAGTAGGCCGCAAGCACAGGCTAGTTTTACTGTAATTATAGGCCGTCAGAAATGGAACTTTAACGTAAATTTCTGTGATTAACTCATTATCACATTTTTTGGATGTTGGTACAAAATTTTCTCTAAGCTAGTCGTTAGTTTACTACTTATAATGTGAAAAGATCAAATTAAAGAAATTCGTGTTCTATTAAATACATTTCCCTGCGTGACGTCAATAATTATAAGTTAATTATGATTGGTTCACTATTATAATTGTAGGTATACATTTCGAATCATCAAGTATTTTTGTTTAAACACAAATTACGGTTAAAGTCCGAATAAATAGTATTGCTAATATTTCGTATTTGTTTACTTTTTGAAACTACGGTACAAGTGGTGGAAACATGGAAACAAAACTTTCAACGTTAATCAAACACCGACTTTGAATATTTATTAAGTTTTCTTTGTAAAAAGAGCCGTCTTTCATTATCACGACAACAGTTTTTAAATTCATCCTGATAAACTACTGTATTATGAATAAACAAATAAAGTACTGTAACTTCAAACTACTTGTTTATACAGTACTTGTAAATTACGATACAACACGGGAGACTATTTTAATCTAATGGCCTAGTAACACAGCATCCACTACTAATGATTGACTGAGGAATGGAGGGGGCAAACCAACCTTAGCGATCCTAGCGTCAGCCGAACTTCAACAGTTCAACTAGTATGTCCGGGGAACTTGGCGGTGTTGGTGTTTTATTTCTTAGTTGACGTGGTAATTTGTCTTTACAACTTGTGATTTTATATTTTGTTTACACATGTGCAAAATCTCGTGATTGTGTTAAATCTGATGCCAGGTCAGTTTTCTTTAGTTTGATTGTTGTTGTTATTGTTTATATCTAACTTAAACTCTTGATTTGTGACATAACCTAAATCTTAATATTTACTGTTTGAACATGTGAGATGACTTAGTGGATGTTAAACAGTTGGTAGGCTATATTTTTCTTTCTTACTCTACTTACATTGTTCCCAAGAGAGAACGTATTGTTATAGAGATAATAAGTCAATACAATCGAAGTTTTTAGAATATATCGTTTGTGCTTGTTAGTAGAAAAAGTTTTTTTTTAAAACAAAAAGTTAATCTGTCTATTAGTCTAAAACCGTTGGACCCTTTTTGTTGAAATTGGACACGAAAAGAAATTTACTAGTTTTCATTTTTTTACGAATAATTATGCCAAAAATTGTGAGTTTATGCCATAATGAAGCACACAAATTTGATTTTCTCAAAATCAACTTTGACGATTTTAATGAAATTGAATTAAAATGTACTCCGTAAAGTCCCAAACAAAACATATTCATAGACATCTACTGACAAAATATCAGTTCAAGATTTTTAGGTTAAAACCATTTATACAAACGATCGTAAAAGACGCAATTTCACAAATTGGCACAACTGATTAGGATAGTATTTAGGTGAAAAATGAAAAGTAATAACTCAGCCCCTTGTTTCAATTTGTTAAAAGTAAATTAAGGTTTGAGAGTAATTGGAAAAAAAATGTAAAATAAACCTGTCTTAAAAACGTATTGGCGAGGCGCCGAGTAGGCCTACAACTAACTTTATGACACGAGCGAAGCATTTTTAGGTTTTACAGTATTTAAATATGGTTCACTAGAAGCTTTACTAGGGCCGAGTTTCTGATTTGAGTGAAAACAAGTGGATAATTTTAAGAACGCGGAGGCAAGCAAATTATGATTTAAACAAAAGTTTAAACAAGCCTAAATAAACCATTCATTCTTTAATTAATTAATAACAGAGCGTAATGGAACTTATACAAAGTGTAACATTACTGTTCAAACAATTATATCTACACTAACTTTATGAATAATAATAATATATTTTGTAGGCTATTACAATAAGCATATCCAACTAGTAACTTTAGGTGAAATAAATAGGAACCCCTTAGGGTATTCCCGTTTAGGGATTTCCTGCAAAGGGAAAATAAAAGTTTAAAATCTGAGGAAATATAAATGTAACGGAAAATCCTGCTAAACTAACAAATAATAAAATAAAATTACATAGTTTTAAAAATATAATATTTTTAAATCAAATAAAACTTAGAAAAAATAAAATTGTAAATACACCTGAATATAGGAAAAACAAAACAAAACAAACTAGGCCTACCATTTATCAATGCAATCACAACAGTGTAGTGCACCAATTAATAATCCATGTGTTGTGTTGTGATGAATGAAGATAGATAAGATTATCAGTTAGTATTCAACCAATGCACAAAGTGTGAAGTGCACCATTTTATAAGTCATGTGTTTTAAAAATAAAATAAAAAAACACTGTAAAATTGTGACTATTCCGTGTATAAAAAAACTAACAATTTATATAATTATGCAGTTGTTGTATAAATTAACATAAGTTTATATGAGTCTTACAGATTCCAATATAGGGACACAACCATACCCCAGCATTTCACAATATTCTTTCATATCTCTCAAAAATCCAAATAGAGGTTGTAACGTTTGATTTTTTGGTTATGTATCAACATGATAAACTCAGTTTTTTCGGGACGTTGAATATGTTTTAAAATTAAAATTTACACCTGACGTTTAATTTGTATTATGAACATATTTCGATGAAACAGATATACCTTCTGTTTTTTGGAATCTGAATACGATTTCGTACTAGTTGTATAAAATTAAATTTAAAAGTAGACATTTCAGTAATTCTTAACTTTGTTTTGTAGATGTGGTAACACATAAGGTTGCAGCTGAATACATGTAATAAAATAATAATATAATTGCATAATATAATTCTTATCAATAATTGTAAGATAATTTTTTACACTACATTCACATTACATATCTAGTATCAAAGTATTTAACATTTTGACATATAAATATTTAACATTTCCCAGACAGGCTAGGCCAACTAATTTGCTGTACTGACATATTGTAAAATATGCCAAATAAGCTCATTTAATTTTTATATTTTAATTCATTAATTTCATAGAAACCTTTAAGCTAAAATAATTGAAGTTGACAAGTGTTTTTCTTACCCAGTATAGGAAGTATAAAGTTAGTTTGCAGCCATTCTTTTGTTACGGACGTGACAGTTACATGCATTACAACTTGGAAAAAAAGAAAAGTTAATTATATTTTGTAAATTGTTAAAGCTCAACTGGTAGGTCATTTTTTATACTATTTTTGCACTAAATTTGAAAATGATCATATTATTGGTTTTGATGTATTGGTTTTCAACTAAGTTGGAGTTACGGACGTGACTTGAAAAGCTCTTATCTTCTGACATACTGTTACAATTGTTAAAAAGTCTGTTAATTTCTTGGGAAATTTATGAATTAAATTTTTGTCAGCTTATCTTAAGATAAATACCTTCTTAGAAACATTAGTGTTCAATCTTAAAATCCTGTAATATTTCAACTAAAAAATTGATAAAACGTTACGGACGTGACACTGGTTTGTTACGGGCGTGACAATAAACTCAACAGTCTGTTAAAAGTAGGGCCTACTTTATTTTACATTAAAAAGTTTTCAGTGCTCTTCTTACATTCTTTTTAGTTAAAGTAAGACTTATTTTATCTATAAAAGAACATAAACAAACTCAATTACATCTTAAATATGTGTTTGAATCAGGAGGAATTAATGTGAAATTGTTAGGAAAATGTATTCATTATTAATGAAACAGTTATCATGTTTGTAAGCCACAATAACTTGTTCATAAAGTTCACTGATATTCTTGGTAATTTACTGACAATTAGTCACTGATAAATATAAAGTGACTAGATGTATACCAACTTCAAAGATGAAAATATCCACAAAATAAAGAATTCTGCTACAAGATATTGTTGGTAATATTAGGTTAAGGTATTTAAGACTTTAAAAAACTTTTTACTGAGAAATTCAGAAAATAATTTTTTTAGTGCTCGGTGAAAGTTATGTTTGTAAAGCTGTTTGGTAATCGTCAAAAATTTCAACCTTTGTTTTTTGATTGATATTGACGTTTCATGGCTTCAGGAAACCGAGAAATGATTTTCAATTTGCCATCGTTGTCGTTTGGTCATAAGTACAACAGCGACCACAAAATTAAGATAGGAAAAAGAAATTTAGTTTTGGAGACTCCTACAATACACAGAACCCTATTGAAATACTGAAAAACAGAATTGAAAATGGCCGTCATTTTTTTGTTAGTATCTCGTATTATTCAACTTATAACACATTAAAAAAGATAAAAATATGTATATTTCAATTTTGCATGTAGTGGTACCAACGACATCTCTCTATAGCGAAGTTTATGTTAAAATGTAATTTCCAACTCTGAGCTCCAGAAATTTGTGTAGTTATGAGATTCAGTAGGACCGCGTTACCGACATGAGCGTAGCGATATATTAAAAGTACACATCTATGAGGCATAGTCTACTGGATAAGGTTAGGTTAGGTTTCTACTTTGATACGTTGTATGGTGGAAATGGATAAGTAATGACGACGCCTATCAACTTATTATATGAAAACTAATAAGTTCAAACATTAGGACGTTGAAGCCAAATGGACAAACATACAGTGTTTTTTCAAAGTTTAATATAGGCATATAATTCCCCGTGGTTGCATCGTTTGAACGCTGAAAATTAAACAATGAAATGAGATAAGAACACAAGAAAGTTTTAAATTCAGTTTAACATTTTCGGTAGCAAAGTGCGGTAAAGGACTCGGCTAATTATTAAATTAATAGCAATCTAGACGTTTAAAACAATGCGTAAAATTCAAATTGGTTTAAGTAATTTTCAATATTCTCTTCCAAGTCTAGTTGTGTCAATTATTTGATTTTTATGTGTTAAAAATTAACATTTTGAATACGCGTAAATTAACTTGATGGTTAAAGCAACAACAACAATTTCACCACTCTGGCAAAAAATAGTGTAGAGTTACACAATTTAAAACTTATAGCCGTAAGTTAACACTTTGATAAAGGCTACAGATTTTAAAGGCTCTATTTTCTTTTATTAATACGATAATCACAGTCTGTTACTAGTTTTGCCTAACTGGAGACAGATATTTGGAATGGTTTTCCTTTTTTATTTCTCACGTATTTAAGTAGTTTAGACTTTAGAGGTAGTTAATTTTTTGGTTTAAAAAAAAAATTATTTGATACATTATTACAACTGAGTAAGTAACCCATCTAGTAATTCATACTTAAATTTACATCACTTTGAATAGGAATACCCAATGGTTATAATCCTAATTGTCCATTAAATCAGATGGCTTAGTTCTCTGCATTCTTCTAGCTGCCGTAGGTGTTGCCATCAGTCCCCGAATCTCGGAGTGTTCATGATGTGAGATGCGGTGTCTATGCTTCACTACCTGTTTTTTTAAATTTCTTTACTGACCAAGTCCATTTTCATATCTTTATGAAGATTGCCATTTCTCACATACCAAGGTGCATCGACAATGCCTCGAAGTACCTTATTTTGGAAAACTTGTATTGTATTAATATTTGCCTTATTGGTACAGCCCCACAACTGTATCCCATAGCTCCACACCGGCTTCAATAACTGTTTATATATTAGCAATTTATTATGGATTGACAATTTGGATTGCCTCCCAATGGTAGTTAAGTGATGGGCGTAAAAAATAGTTTTTTCTGATTAATCATATTTTGCTGTCTCCTAAGTCTTAAAAGTGTTTTTTTTTTTAATTTTTTAGAATTATCTCTGTCGTCTGTAGGGGTAGCTGATACATAAGTCTAAACACATAATTACCAACCGTTAGAGCCGATTTTGAGCCTCTAAGAATTCCAACAAAACTTATTGCTCGCTAACTCTCCAATAGTCTACTGAATTATTAAAAAAAATCTACCATGGGCTCTATAGATTTCTTTAAAATTGTTGTGGAATGTGAAAATAAATTGTGCAAATCGGAAGAATAAAAAAAAAGTTACAATTCGGGAAAAATATGAAAAAAATAAACCTTGACCGCCGTCATTAAAAGTCAGATTTAAATTTAACGCTGAGGAGCTTAAGCCCTATTTATTTATAAATATATTTTCAACGAGACGTTCATGGTTTATGTTCACTTTTTGACTGACAACTAACAAACTGAAAACTTTGGAGACAAATAATTTTGATTGGCTTTTGTTTGGTTTGGGGATGGGTGAGTTAGGAAGTTTGTGCAATGTTTTGGACAGTTTATCTAACATTATATCGCCGTATAATAAATTTGAATTAATTTTAATATAAAGAATCTCATGGTGATAAATTAAACCTGGTATGAGTTATAAAACTTTTTTATCAATAGTAAAATTGCTGTATATGAGTTTTATCACAATATTGTGCTATTGAATATAGTTTTACTGCGAGGAATGGAGGTAACACACATTTAAATAGAGGTAGTGGACTGAATAGCATTGTGTTTTATATCTGTATTGTATCAAAAACCAATGAAGACAATTTTACATAACCTGATTACAAAAGAGACTGGCGGAAATAAAAGTATAAACGTGTATACAAATTAAACTCTGAATTAAGTAAGGCAAGTGATATTTTTTTTATTTTCAATAGTGTCTCCCATCTCCATGTATGAAACTTTCTGTTGCCCAGGTTTGTCGGATTACTTGTTGTGTGTACCTGTATGTAACCTATTTTAAGAGTAAGAGAAAAAAAGTGTCAGATCATTTCATTTTAAATATAAAACACAAATACAAATAGGATTCTAAACACAAACATAGATATTCCAACTATTTACAAGCAAGACTTGTTGACATATGCTGTTACACTGAAAAAACAGAAACTGGATCGAACGCGAACTTTCTTTGATGGTTCGTTTATGTACCGATATTTAGTTAGATCATGGCAGAATGCTAACGAAGTGATGGTTTGCTACTGTTCTTGATGTCCTCTATTGCTCGTTCTGTAGTTTGATTTAGTGTAAGGTTCATCTTTACGAGTTTTATGACATTATTTTGCATAGTTTTATGACATTATTTTGCATAGTTTATACCATTATTATGCATAGTTTTATGACATTATTTTGCATAGTTTATACCATTATTATGCATAGTTTTATGACATTATTTTGCATAGTTTATACAATTATTATGCATAGTTTTATGACATTATTTTGCATAGTTTATACAATTATTATGCATAGTTTTATGACATTATTTTGTATAGTTTATACAATTATTATGCATAGTTTTATGACATTATTTTGCATAGTTTATGCAATCATTATGCATAGTTTTATGACATTATTTTGCATAGTTTATACAATTATTATGCATAGTTTTATGACATTATTTTGCATAGTTTATACAATTATTATGCATATTTTTATGACATTATTTTGCATAGTTTATACAATTATTATGCATATTTTTATGACATTATTTTGCATAGTTTATACAATTATTATGCATATTTTTATGACATTATTTTGCATAGTTTATACAATTATTATGCATATTTTTATGACATTATTTTGCATAGTTTATACAATTATTATGCATATTTTTATGACATTATTTTGCATAGTTTATACAATTATTATGCATAGTTTTATGACATTATTTTGCATAGTTTATACAATTATTATGCATATTTTTATGACATTATTTTGCATAGTTTATACAATTATTATGCATAGTTTTATGACATTATTTTGCATAGTTTATACAATTATTATGCATAGTTTTATGACATTATTTTGCATGTATCCGTAGTTTTTTAATCTAGTTACGGCATGGAAAATTCGTCGCAGTCCAACTCCATTTTTGTTTTGGATTTTTTATGTGTAAATCACATTTAAGATTTAAAAATGGCGACGTTTAATAATTGATTGGAATACTGAAAACTAACTTTTTGACTAGTTTTGTCAAAGTTTGAATTAAAACAAAGAACTCATTCGAAAGTTAGTCGTATGAACACGCACATGGTGATTCAAAATTGTCCGGAAAATGATTGTTACCTCTTGCTAAATATTACGCCTCAATTTTTGCATCGATTAAATGAAACGAAAAATTGTAATTCCCATAAGACTATTTTTTGTCAGAAATCACTGGAGGTACAGTTTCGGAAGCTATTTCATTCAACTTTCCACGAAATGACTGCTTTAATTTGGGTCCCAACAATTACTCTATGGCTTCATTTCACTCTTGGAACAAACATATTTCGCTAGCCGCAACTCATGAATTGTTTTCGGAGATATGTTTAAATTAAAGTTTTTATTACGTTTATCCCTAAATTCAATTCCTGAAGTGTTGAATCCATATAACGTACTTAAATGGATCTTATAGAATAGTGCGTATTATAAATTAAACTCAATTATCATGCTAATCCTGATTATAAATGTTCTGCTTAGTCTTAACAACCTTTACGCATGTTAATCAATAGAAGGAACAAATAAGATTTATTTATAAATGAGGACGCAGAAAATAGTTTTATGTAAACGCACTGCACGCACACTGATATGTGCGTATGGATAAGAATACTTATTTCGCAGATTTCCACGCTAACGATTGCGTGCATTGATAAAGTAAAATGTGTTTCAAAGCTTAGTTGTAGACCTATATAACACGTCGTATGTGAAATAACCTACAAACAAGCAATTTCTCTAACCAACTTTACACACAGAGTGATGTAAAATTATTAGCTAAACGTTAGAACATCCAAAACAAAGAAAAATAGTTATATAAACGTAGGCTTTTGTTTAGGAAGGATTATTTTTCTTTCGTCAATGGTTTTCTAGTTTTTCTTAAAAAATATAACTTTGCAAATGTTTGAGATATTGAGTTCAGATTTAGTTAACGCACCTTTTACCAAATTAGAAAACCCAAGGCCTCTTTTAGTCTGTATTGCTGCATATTTGGAAACTACTAACTTTACGAAACCTTCACGATTATTAGAGTAACCGTGATATCAATGGCAAAATAAGTTTTATTATCTTGGTAATTGATAACAAGTCAGTAGTTTATGATAGCAATTATTCTTTATTATTGTTGTAAGAATATATGTTATATTTCGAACAAAATAAGAAATAATAAACTTGTGGGTGTAGTAGTCATTACCAAGAAATATAAACTAATTATTTTTAATTAGTTGAATAACTTAGTTATCACCTTAAGTGAAAATCACCGTATATGTAATTAGAGAGAAAACTATTTTATCTAAACTTTTATCAAGTTAATGGTGTCCCAGATATTCTGCATTCAAAATTTAAACGGCTGCCATTTTTAAAATATACAAAGTAAAGTAATGCTTTTAATTTCCTTGTAAAAAATTACTTAAATAATGGTTTTTCCGTATCTAAACTGAAAATCTCGTCCTTTTACCAGGTTATTATTATTATTTAGATATAAAACATAAACAGAACGACAGAGGATGGGGGAAAATGTGTTGATCAAATGACTGAAGGAGCGTTTTTCTTACGTACAATCATTTCATGAAGTTTAATTAAACAATTTTGAATCATCCTACACATGAGTTCCTAAGGTCAATAACATGAGAGTTCAAAATAAAAAAAAACATCTTCAACTTAAAAAAAAACAACTATAAATGTTCCACTCAGCAATAAATTAGAAGTTATCGGGGCCGGAAGTGTAATCACGTAAACTACAAATTAGACAAAATATGTTGTAAACGTTCAATGTAGTTTGATAGGATTCAAATTTGTAGGATGAATTAGGAATCACTATACCCATTTCAATAATAGCTGGATTTTAGCCTATTCTGTAAATTGAATAATAAATTCATATTTTTATAAATTGGTGAACATTTCAGAAATATTGGTGCTGAAAACCAATACAATGGGAATTAAAAAGCAGTTAAAAAACCTACCATTTTTTTCAATCCTAAGATGTAGAATACAGGGTGTTTCCAAAAGTTCTCCCGTCACTTTCATTTTACGCTTCTCGGCTATTCTCCATTATGTTTTTTTATTTAAAAAGTTGTAACTTTGGAATAGTTAGATACTGAGTTCAGATTATGTATGCGTATTTGTAATGTAACGGTTTACATGTGTATCGTAAAGAAAGACTACTCCGTATATTTTCAAATTAGCACACGTTTAAAATGTTTAACGTCACATATTTCGAAAACCGTTAACTTTACAAATTATTTATAAGGGATCAAATATTTTCGTATTTTAATGACAAACAAAATGTCTTTTACTTTTTCTCTAACTCAAAAGATAACAGAGTTGTCGACAACAAGTTTAACATTTTATTTTTTTTTGGTAATTGTCTACAACACCAAAATAGTAAATAAATAAAATTGATAAATAATATCTAATCATTGCAATAACTGTCTATATAGTTATAAAAAAAAAAATGCATTTAAGGTTTAAATAAAAATACAAAAAAAATGTTTATTTCATAGTTTGGCAATCCAGTAATAACAGGTAATCAACATAAAAGTTTTTGAATTGTACATTATTTGATTCATTATGTTAGGTTAGCTACAGAAGTTTACTAAGAACTGTGTTGTAGTGGAAGTATTTTGTGAATATATGTTAATTTATACTTATTTACGGCCGAGGAAAATGCTAATATGTTTTTACGTTGTACGTGTATCATGGTAATGCTACAGCTGCTGCAGTAGAATATGAAAGACTTATCCCAGCCGCAGGATTCCAGACACTAAAAAAGTTTTGGACATTCCAAAAACTTCGGCAAACTGGTTCACTTCCCAGTATTCGGTACAACACCACGCTGATATTGATGAAATTATAATTAATGATGTTTAACGTAGTGTACGAGACGTCTTTCAAGAAGGTTCAGAGTTTCAAATTTATGGTGTGTTAATCAAAACCAGTTTTATTCTAATCAGAAACAATCTATTCATCAACTACATCCAGAAGACGGCCTTCATTGTTTGGTGATCGGCAATAGGTTGAATACAAAACTTTAGAAGAACATTTTATATACTGACGAGGCACATTTCACTAGGAATGGTGTCAAATAACTTACGTAACAAACATACTTGGGCAGAAATCAATCCCAATTCAATGTTGAAACACAACTTTCAGCACATATTTAGTGTATTTAGTGGTTTAACTCACGATCAGATCGGACTATTCATATTCCATGGACGCTTAATTTCTGAAGTTTGCTTACAATTCTTCAAGAAGAAATGTCACAGCTACAGGAAGACGTTTCTCTAGCTTTGTGACGTCGAATGTATTTCCAGCAGGATGATGCACAATCATAAATCAGCGTTTCCCTGAACAGTGGATCGGTCGTAGAAGTCCACACTCCTGGCCTACATGTACACCATATTTAACACCATTAGATTATTATGAATTAATTGATGAAAAACATTGTGTACGAAAAGAAAAGAATTAATTCACCGAATTATGGATATTGCTGCGAAAATATAGAACAAAGCCAGCTAAACAAAAAAATTTAAGAAACCAATTCATAAGCGTGAAGAGTTAGTTGGTGGAGACAGAGAGTGCTGGTAGAACTTCGTGAAACACCAGTATATAAAATTCTAAACGTTTCGAATTGGCCTAAAATAGTAAATAGTGTATTACTATTATTGAACAATACGTTACTATTAACTAGATAGATCAGTATTTTATTTTCATTTTAAACCCCTTTAAATGTTGATTTTCGAAATAATATAGATTTAGAACTGTTTTTGTAAGTACCTTTTGTTGTGGCGAAGTTCAGCCTTCTAACACCCCATAAAAGAGGTGAAACATTAAATTTAGTTTTTGGCGTTGAACTCTTAGAATTTGAGTTTTTTCAAAAACCTTTCTTACTGAGTAAATAGCACCTATTCACGTAAAATTCCAACTTAGCTTATTTAAAAATACAGTAAGGATATTTGGGTTTCATATATAGAGAAAATGAGAATTCGTCAGATCAAAAATTTTTACATGAGAATAATTTTAAAGATCTAGCATGGAACACCTTTCCCCTTTGATCAAATTTCTGAGTCAGCTGACCCCAGTGGTTCCGCCGCCCCTGACCGTTAGGCTAACAATAAGCTAGATCCAATTCAGAAAGAATTTTGCTAACTGTGTTCAAACAGCCTTGCTATCATTGAAGTGCCCTGTGTACAATATTGAAATGTTTAGTATAATTGTTGTAAGAGTATTTTTTCTTCTATCACTTTATATTTAATTCTCGTTGATTGTTATGTAATGCAATAAAATTATAGTATAACACAATAAGTTATCGTGGATATTGTTTGGTTACCTTACATTTTTCATTGGGATTTAAAATACCTTTCTAGTGAAAAATTAGCTATTTCTCATATTCCACATGTATGTTATATTTCATTTTTTTATTTAGTGAATCGAATAAGATGATTTTCTGAAAGTATCATACTTGGAACTTTTAATTATGGTCGTGTAAAAGATAACACACATTCCTGCCGATATTGCTAGTTTGTGCCATCACTAGAGAGCAGTAGTTTGAACAGTGTTAATGAAATGAATAGATTGAGTTTCACCTCTTCTTGTGTTTATGTGCTGGACTGTTGTTAAACATCCACTTAGCAAAACGTGGGAAGCGGTATAATTACACAATTATTTACTTAATCAATTTCCATTGTACAGAATTTCACAACTCTATGACCAACTTACTAGGCCTAAGCCAACATAAATTAAAACTCAATCACATATGAATCACTTCAAATGACTCATTACAAATATTATAAAAACAAATATTTATTAATAGATAACAGTGAAGAGATTAAGCTTTTGTATTTTCCAGGAAGTAGTGACTCATTGTAATGTTGTGTATTAAGACATCATTGTTTACAATACAGGCAGTTTTACGAAGTTTTCCTGTCACTCTCAGAGCTCATCCTCCAAGTAAAAACAAAGAAAAACATTCATAAAAACATATGGCTGGAAACTCTTTGTTTTCCGACATTTCGGCATTTTGTACTTATAAAAAAAAGTTATAACTTTAGAATTACCGTATATGATATTGAGGTAAGATTTTCTACACTCATTTGTAATTAACGGTTTACATTGTACTATAAAATAAAGACTTTATTTAAAATATTTTCAAAATGGCGGTCGTTTAACAATTTTACGCTATATAACTGGAAAACCGTTAATTGTTTCATTTTTCTGTAACTCAAAAGATAAACCAGATATCGTTAAAAAACTACAAATTTAAGTTCTTGGTAATCGTCTACAACACCCAAGAATATACTAAAAACAATCATTTTTGATTTCGATATTTTGATCTCAAAATCATTTATATTGAGCCTCATAAATCAAGTAAAGGCTATTAGAAAAAAGTTTCTATTTTGAAGTTTGTTGTAGAATAATTTTGTTAAAAAGGTAATAAATGCATCATCGTTTTAAATATAAATAATGGAAAACAAAAACAAGTTAGATAAATTTGTCTTGCGTTCATAAAGTATAACCCGACCAAAATACTTTTCATCAATTTAATAATAATAATCTAATGGTGTAAGTGTAGGCCAGGAGTCTGGATCTCCACGACCGACCAACTGTTCAAGGAAACGCTAGTTTAAGTCGGTGGTACGGCTTTGAAAAATGGGAAAGCACATTATCCTGCTGGAAGCATTCGGCTGCACAAAACTAGAGAAACGTCTTCCAGTAGCTGTGACATTTCTTCTTGAAGCATTGTAAGCAGACTTCAGAAATTAAGCGTTCATGGAATATGAATAGTCCGATCTGATCGTGAGTTAAACCACATCATACAGTAAATATGTGCTGAAAGTTGCCTTCCAATGTCGAATTAGGATTGATTTCTGCCCAGGTGTGTTCGTTACTTTAGTTATTGACACCATTTCCCATTCCTAGTTAAATGTGCCTTGTCAGTATATGCCCCAAAATGTTCTTCTATAGCTTTCTATTCAAACTATTACCGAGCACCAAACAACTCAGGCCTGGATGTAGCTGGTGTATAGATTGTTTCTAGTAAGGATAAAACTGGTTTTGCTTAAGTGTTCTCAACATCATAGAATGTGAAACTCTGAACCTTCTTGAAAGACGTCGAGTACACTGGATACGAGGATTACGTTGAACAACATCAATATCATCGTGGTGTTATACCGAACATTCGTAACTAGTGAACGTCAAACGGGTGAATGAAAAAAAAGTTGTCAATACCCAGATCATCCACGCAAAAATCCGCCGATAAAACATGACTCAAGGGTCGCCAAAGAGACACCACTGTGCACGGGCAAATCTATGCAATTCTCCCTTAAACGTCTTTCATGTGAGAAAACAGAACAATGAAATTTCCCAACTTCGTTTATGGCCCTCCAGGACAAAACGTATGAATACGGAGAAATCCCTTAGAAATATTAAACTAGCTCTGACTCTAAGAGATAACACAACCACTCGACTCGGCCACACACGCACATCACCATTATTGGGGGAAGAGGGAGATATTTTGAATAAGACTGCAGTCTTACTTCTGTACTCGACCTTCACCGCTTCAAGTTAAATCCCGGCAAGGAAATCAAATTGGAGTAAGACCTGGCGGCCTACCCAGCAAGCCGTCTCTCGGTAGGGAAGGAGAGAGGAGTCCTGCGGCCTACTTTCCTCACCCTAACCTTCCTCTCCCCGATAAACCATACACCTAGACGCAAACCACCGATCAGACCTAAGTCGGCCCTGGTTTACTCTACATTTCCCGACTAGACTTTCCCAGCCTATGTCGCCGGTTTCCTTAAGATTTTGGAATGTTCTCTTGAATTGTTTTAAAATCTGGAATCCCGCGGTTATCATTGCACACACCCAATATAAAAACGATATCAGCGTATTCCTCAACCGTAAATAAGTACGGCTTTACTCGCCAATCACAATAAAATTAACATAAATTCACAGAATACTTCCACTACTAATCGTAACAACACAAAACATAAAATAGTACCTGATAAACGTCTGTAGCTAACCTAACAAAGTGATTAAAACAATGAACAATTCAAACACTTTATTTGTTGATTAGCTGTTATTTCTGTATTACCAACCTGTGAAATAAACATACGAAAATAATTATTATTGTTCTTTTACTTATGAAATCTTTCGTAATTTTATAACTTTATTAGACACTTATTTAAAGTAGGCTAGTTATTATTTATCAGCTTTAATTATAAAAAATTACTTTTTTTGTCGATACTTGGTTAACTTTTGAGTTACAGAAAGAAAAAAAAAATTGTTCGTAATTAAAATACGAAAATATTTTGTCTTTATACAGGTAGCGGTGTCGAGATATGTAACGTTGAAAATTTTAAACGGCTGCCATTTTCAAAATATATGAAAGAATACTTTTGTTTTTGGTACACATGTAAACCGTTATATAGAAAATAAGCTATTCCGACGGATAGCCAGAAAACAAAGCGTTTCCTGACATATAATTTATGAACTTTTTTCTTTTTTCCACTTGGATAATGAGCTCAGAGAGTACCGGAAGAGCTCTGTGAAGATGGGTAAGAATTTCAAATCTACCCAAAAAGTTGAAACGGTAAGTTCCTATAAATCCCCTCCATTAATGAAAACCACGTTTCTCCTGACAGTTCTTACAACTTAACATGAAGGTAGGCTTTTTTTTTACATAGAAGGAAAAGTCCTCAGTCGAAGTGGAATATAGTCCATGAGGATTTTGTCCCTAGGTAGAATCTTCTATTAACCCTCAACTAAAATCCTCATACATGTCTGTAGGGCCTAATACAGTCTCGTCAATGCCTTAGCAGGCGAAACCATTAATCTGCTAGACTAATAAAAAGTGGATGTTACAAAATAAAAAAACATGGAATTCCACCAAGAATCTTCGGTCTCAACAGTTAAAAAAAAGGAGAGAAAAAAAGTGATGTTATTTTCCGCCTCCCAGGGCTTTATCTAAATTAATGTGACATATTACATCTTCTTATTTTATATTTAAAAATGTATTCTGTATAATCTATTACTCTATTTCATGCATCTTAATCGGGAATAATTCATTATGTTCCCAGGTGTTGTGACCTATTTTTTATATCAGATGTCATTATGTTTTCCCCTTCCATTGCTCACATTTAAAGAATGGTAGTTGCTATCGTCATCATGTACGCACCATGTGCAAATTGGCCGATATATCTTTCCTATGTTGTGAAGATACAATGTATAGGCATCATCAGTGGTGAACGTGGGGTCTGTTAATCCAGGGCTCTCTCTTTGGGATAACTCTTGTGTGTTGTGTCCATCTAACCCTCCTCTTCTCTCTTAATTCTTTCTCTTTTGTCATTTCTCAACAGTCACACCTGTCTCCCTTCAGTTTTTACCTTGGCAAAATTAATCTTTCCCTTTCATTAATAGAGCCTTTTTCAATCCTGAGGTAATAAATCTGTTTTTGCGTTAGCCTTGCGTGAACATGCACTGCTGGTTTGGACACATTGCGGGTAATGCACATGCCATCCTAATTGGGCCTCTTTTTTGCTCTGTACATAACCTGTTCCTATATTTTCATATTTCATGGCGTCAGCCCAAAACTCTGTGCCTATGAAGAGTGATAGACTGTGCCGCCAATACCGATATCCTCCGTTTTTTGTGTCCACGACTCTAGGGTCGACATTAACCTACTTAGAGATCCTATTGCCACTTCTTGTCATATACACTTGTATATGTTCGAAGAAAGGCAGTTTATTTTCCAGTATAACTCCTAGATCTCCACAGATTTCTTTACATTAGTTACTCTTTCTTCTACTTTCATCGGTATTCTTCTCCTTGAAAGTAGGACAATCTCTGTTGACTGTAGACCGTGACCCTTCATCCACTCCAATACTCTCCTTATGACTTCATTCAGTTTCGTCTGGATCTCCTCAAGAGTTTATAAAATTGGTAAAGAATGCATAAAGTACATTCAATGTAGGTATCGAAGGAAGCGTTAAGTATTTTGAGAAATTCAACGAATGCCAGAATCATAACAAATGCTTAGTAAAGTCACAGTATTTGCTTTAAAGTCTTACTAATCGTAGACTTTGCAATTGTGCAAGTGAATAATAATAAGTAATTATTACTAATTGTGCAAGTGAATAACCAAACATCAAACTACAGAATAAACTCACTGTTTCATTGTCATCTTTTTAGTTTGCGACACTACCATATCACATTGTGGTCTTCATTGTGATAGAATGTGAAATTATTTTTAGGACAATATTACAGGAGAATTAGGTGATTGGTCATAAGAAACATGTTCCTTTATATTTAAAACAATAAGGTTAAGATAGTGTAACTTATAAATATCTTCTACAAATGGTAATTTACTGTATTACTCTAATAGTCTTGTATCAATATAAGTTTTGAACTTATTAAAACAAATTTCCAACTTAAAGAACACTAAATATTTCAGAATTACTCGACAGCAGCGCTCACGGCCATTTATATTACCTGCGTTATCACAGGTAACCAAACTGATATCCGAGTTTGCACCTCTCTCTAAGGTTAAAGTGCATCTGTGAACGTCGTTTTATGTACGAGATATGGTAATTTTAATATACATTTGTTTAAACAATACATTTAATATTATATGAATCTCATTTATTTACGAATATTAAATAAGACAGGATTGTAGTCATGGTTTGAGCTACAAAGACAGAAATGTTTACCCAGCGTAAACTGTCGTGACTGTGTCATAAAATATGTGCATCAGTTTCGAACAGATCGCAAAATTCTGAAAAACAACTCTTATTTACTTACATGGAAAGAACAAATATATTTGTTATTAGATAAAGTTCAGAAATGATTGTTTAATAGCAATCACAGTACAACCGTCTCTTGATCTTAATATAGACATTATTTGGGGACAATATTGTGATATAGGATTAATACGTTAAGGCTAGGGCAGATATTGTTGACTTAACTTGCAAGCCATAGATGAAACTACTTGTTTCCATGCGCCATCTACAAGAAAATGCCACAATATTCCACTTTATTGCTCGGTGTCCTATTTTATAGTAGATAAGATGTAAGTAGTTATGTTGCTAGAAATTAAATAGATCAGAGCTTGAAGCCTATTAGATGAGAAGGATTGGCTACGCCTCGAAAAGTATATGAGTGGGGCTTGGCATTATAGATGTGGCATAATTAATTAATTTAATTTGCTGTTTTATAAAAAAAACTTCGTTTCCATCTAAATCACAGATAAAAAAAATGCCCTAATATATTATTTTAATAGTTTCATACTGTATGGGTAATTCTTTGGTTTCTTCCTTCTTACATGTAAGTAGTCGGTCAAAAAAATAGATGATAAGTTTTCGTGAATATACCCGTTTTCAGACCTCTGAGTTCAAGAAATCGGTGTCTGTCTGTACTCATGTGTAATCGGTGTCTGTCTGTACTCATGTGTAATCGGTGTCTGTCTGTACTCATGTGTAATCGGTGTCTGTCTGTACTCATGTGTAATCGGTGTCTGTCTGTACTCATGTGTAATCGGTGTCTGTCTGTACTCATGTGTAATCGGTGTCTGTCTGTACTCATGTGTAATCGGTGTCTGTCTGTACTCATGTGTAATCGGTGTCTGTCTGTACTCATGTGTAATCGGTGTCTGTCTGTACTCATGTGTAATCGGTGTCTGTCTGTACTCATGTGTAATCGGTGTCTGTCTGTACTCATGTGTAATCGGCGTCTGTCTGTACTCATGTGTAATCGGCGTCTGTCTGTACTCATGTGTAATCGGTGTCTGTCTGTACTCATGTGTAATCGGTGTCTGTCTGTACTCATGTGTGATCGGTGTCTGTCTGTACTCATGTGTAATCGGTGTCTGTCTGTACTCATGTGTAATCGGTGTCTGTCTGTACTCATGTGTAATCGGTGTCTGTCTGTACTCATGTGTAATCGGCGTCTGTCTGTACTCATGTGTAATCGGCGTCTGTCTGTACTCATGTGTAATCGGTGTCTGTCTGTACTCATGTGTAATCGGTGTCTGTCTGTACTCATGTGTAATCGGTGTCTGTCTGTACTCATGTGTAATCGGTGTCTGTCTGTACTCATGTGTAATCGGCGTCTGTCTGTACTCATGTGTAATCGGCGTCTGTCTGTACTCATGTGTAATCGGTGTCTGTCTGTACTCATGTGTAATCGGCGTCTGTCTGTACTCATGTGTAATCGGCGTCTGTCTGTACTCATGTGTAATCGGTGTCTGTCTGTACTCATGTGTAATCGGCGTCTGTCTGTACTCATGTGTAATCGGCGTCTGTCTGTACTCATGTGTAATCGGTGTCTGTCTGTACTCATGTGTAATCGGTGTCTGTCTGTACTCATGTGTAATCGGTGTCTGTCTGTACTCATGTGTAATCGGTGTCTGTCTGTACTCATGTGTAATCGGTGTCTGTCTGTACTCATGTGTAATCGGCGTCTGTCTGTACTCATGTGTAATCGGCGTCTGTCTGTACTCATGTGTAATCGGTGTCTGTCTGTACTCATGTGTAATCGGTGTCTGTCTGTACTCATGTGTAATCGGCGTCTGTCTGTACTCATGTGTAATCGGTGTCTGTCTGTACTCATGTGTAATCGGTGTCTGTCTGTACTCATGTGTAATCGGTGTCTGTCTGTACTCATGTGTAATCGGCGTCTGTCTGTACTCATGTGTAATCGGTTAATCTGTCTGTACTCATGTGTAATCGGTGTCTGTCTGTACTCATGTGTAATCGGTTAATCTGTCTGTACTCATGTGTAATCGGTGTCTGTCTGTACTCATGTGTAATCGGTTAATCTGTCTGTACTCATGTGTAATCGGTGTCTATCTGTACTCATGTGTAATCGGCGTCTGTCTGTACTCATGTGTAATCGGTGACTGTCTGTACTCATGTGTAATCGGTGTCTGTCTGTACTCATGTGTAATCGGCGTCTGTCTGTACTCATGTGTAATCGGTGTCTGTCTGTACTCATGTGTAATCGGCGTCTGTCTGTACTCATGTGTAATCGGCGTCTGTCTGTACTCATGTGTAATCGGTGTCTGTCTGTACTCATGTGTAATCGGCGTCTGTCTGTACTCATGTGTAATCGGTGTCCGTCTGTACTCATGTGTAATCGGTGTCTGTCTGTACTCATGTGTAATCGGTGTCTGTCTGTACTCATGTGTAATCGGTGTCTGTCTGTACTCATGTGTAATCGGTGTCTGTCTGTACTCATGTGTAATCGGTGTCTGTCTGTACTCATGTGTAATCGGTGTCTGTCTGTACTCATGTGTAATCGGTTAATCTGTCTGTACTCATGTGTAATCGGTGTCTGTCTGTACTCATGTGTAATCGGTGTCTGTCTGTACTCATGTGTAATCGGTGTCTGTCTGTACTCATGTGTAATCGGTGTCTGTCTGTACTCATGTGTAATCGGTGTCTGTCTGTACTCATGTGTAATCGGTTAATCTGTCTGTACTCATGTGTAATCGGTGTCTGTCTGTACTCATGTGTAATCGGTTAATCTGTCTGTACTCATGTGTAATCGGTGTCTGTCTGTACTCATGTGTAATCGGTTAATCTGTCTGTACTCATGTGTAATCGGTGTCTGTCTGTACTCATGTGTAATCGGTGTCTGTCTGTACTCATGTGTAATCGGTGTCTGTCTGTACTCATGTGTAATCGGTGTCTGTCTGTACTCATGTGTAATCGGTGTCTGTCTGTACTCATGTGTAATCGGTGTCTGTCTGTACTCATGTGTAATCGGTGTCTGTCTGTACTCATGTGTAATCGGTTAATCTGTCGCATGGGCAGTCCAAACACTTGAACTGATTCTTAATCAAATTTGATGTGTGTATATTTTGGCCATATCTCGGGATTTTGTTCGATAACTCAAAATTTGGAGGTAGTTGCCACAAGAAATCACACAAAATTAGGGTTTTCTCAAATTCGGCTCTAACGATTACGATCAATTTTTCTCATATGTACCTCTCTAATAATGCCGGACATAATTGATCAAAATTACTATAACAATTTTGTTTAAATTTTGGTGAAAAGTAACAAACCGGTGAGCAAATCGCAAGTATAAATATATTACAGTTCAGGAATAGTTGGCGAAAAGGAAAAATGAGCAAATAAAAGCTGGATTCTTACCAAATACGATTTATACTGAGAACGTGAAGCAAGTTTAGGCCCTTTTTGAAATATATAAATATTTTTTCAGAGACGTGGATGATTCAATTTCACTTTTTTACCGACAATTACTGAAGTGATATTTTTGCGACAAATAGTTTTGTTTAGTTAGTATTTTGATTGTAAAGGGTTTTGTGAGAATGTTTGTGCAAGGTTTTCGAAACTTGTATTTGTTTTTATTTTGTTTGTAAGACTAGCCTATATACAGGGTGATTCACGAAGATATGCAGAAACTTCGGGAGCACATTCTACATGTAAAAGTAAAGAAAACAAGTTATATAAACATAGGTCCGGAAATGCTTCGTTAGCGTTTTACGGCTAGCGAAAGATTTCCCCCAGAATTTTGTACCCTGGGTTAAATAAGGACCTCCTGGAATTCTTGGAAGGTAAATTAAAAGGACAATTCAATTGTTTCTTATGGTTTTTGACCTGAAAATGGAATAAAACAGGTCCCAGAACTGTAAGTTTAGTAGTTTTTGAGAAAACCAGTGTAAAATTAAAAAAATGGAGTAAAAAAACACATTTTTGGGTCCAACCATTGCTGTAACAATGGAATAAAAAGAGATACTTTTAAATGTTATTTTGTTAAAGTTTATTCCATTCTGTCAAGGTTTATTATTTGTTAATACTGAAATAGTTAGATGCTAAAATCGTTTGTGCAAATTTTCGTTTGAATAATTTCCGAACTAGAATGGTTTCGTTTTTAACCTGTTTAACACTACTAGTCCAAAATACAGGTTAGCTGTGATTGCAGCTGTTGTGTAAGTATAAAAAGACGGGTTTATAAGCGAAACGAGTTTGCCCTATACCAAAGCAGTAATAAAGGGATGACTGGCAGGGGTGTTCCTTAATCTGCTGCAAATAAAAAAATGTTCGATTTTATTAAACTCTTCATCAACGCATATTAATAAAATGGACTCAGTTCACTATAACCTAAAAGTAAAATAATAGGCTAACTTTACATACAAAGTGTATTGTTGTTTAACTCTCACAACGACCAGTAAGTAAATGTGCATTTGTTATCTTGATTTATGTAATCAATAGCAATAAGCCTAACTGCACGGAGCGGAAAATGTGCCACGCAATGCTAGCAAATTACCTGCGTTGGGAATAGACCAATTACTGCAATTTTCCTCTTGCTGTGTTAACTAAGCCTATCCTATCATATTGTTTATAAAACTTTTGTGGTTGAATCAATTTGATGGTTCATCATGAAAATGTTGGATCATAAATCTTGATGTATTGACATACAATACAATGTAAAGTAATAGACATTGCACTAACTTTCTCACACATGCACCCAAACTACTAACTAGAAATAATATTCGTCGTCGGCTCCCTAAACAATATTTGTATACACTTATAAGGAAGGTAAAAAAGTAATTTATTTTTACCTAGTGTTTGACTGGGTTTAAAAAAAAATTATTGGAAATACGTTGGTAAAGAGAGATTACCGTTTTTATACTTAATAGATCTAAGTTGGCTTCGCTTGTTATAAACTCTACATAAGCGTCAATTTAAATCTAATTTTTAATTACGGCGGTCAAAGTTCAGTTCCGGTATTTTGCCAATTAACTGTATAAGTATTTGAACTGTATAAACAAAACAGTCAAAGTTCAATACTGCGCTTCAATGTTAGCAATGTGCTATGGAGAACCTGAGTTTCTGAGTGATGTATAGTTTTCAGATGAATATCATGTGCACCTTAATGGTTTCATAAACAATCAGACAACATGTTTTTTTAGGTTTGAACGTCCTGACAGTGTTGTAGAGAGGCCACAGCATAGTAAGCGTGTAACCATTTGGTGCGCTGTGTCAGGGAGAGGCATAATTGGTCCATACTTTGTTGAAGACAATAATCGAAATCCTCTTACTGTAAATCAGGACCGGTATAGGGTTATTCTTGATTGTTTTATAGGAGACCTCAGGAGTTTTTGTCCTGCTCGAAACCTGTCTTTTCGTTCACAATGGTTCCAGCAAGATGACGCAACCAAACTTTCCTTACCTAGCCTACTCCTCCGATCTTACATCACGTGACGCCTACGTCTGGGGAATGTTGAAGGAGAATATTTTCCGGGCAGACCCACCAGCTACTGTCGTACAACTGGAGGAAAAAATAACCATGTGTATAAGGAGTATGAAACAACCCCTCTTCACCAAAATGATGTAAAACCTTCAAAAACGGTACGAGTGTTGCCTGAAACTGAACTGAAGTCATATTGAACATGTTATTACCCGGGTCTAACAGATTTTGCTTCCTTTTACTTGTATATGTTGGTAAAATTATGTAAATAAAATCTTACAATTTCAGTACTGTTTATTTTGGCGCATACTGTTTTTTACTTTTAATTTACTGGTATATTTACTTAATATTTGAACAAAATAGGTATATCCGATTTATAGAAATTTGTTCTTTTATAACATTCTCCATGGACGATTTGTTTTGGTTTTTACCAATTAGTCGCGAATTAGTATATTTTTGCAGAGGTCGTAACCAATTCCTTTTGTTCTTTGAAGCTATTTTCTATTAAAATAGTAAGAGCTGATTTTGAAAGTAATAATAATAAAAAAAAATTTATGGTAGCTACTTTCAGTTATCGAAAAAAATTGTGGGGAAAATGCTGGAGATATGACCAAATAACCACATTCTAAATTTGTTTAAACGGGTTCATTCTTTTGGGTTGCAAAGAACTGTACAGACGACAGACTTTATAGAGACATTAACACCATATTTTTGGGCTCAGACGAATTCAAAACGGATTTCCCCGAAATATTCATCATAGATTTTTTGACATATAACTTACTCTATAGGCCTACTAAGTATATGTGATAAATTAAAAAGCTTAATATATCGGATTACTAAAGCTATATATGTCTTTAAGAGTTAGACGGGTTGCAATTGTATTCAACTACAGTTAAGGCGAAACATCAGTTTGTTCATCTATTTTCTATTGTTTTGAGCGGAAACAAACACATCTTCAAAAAATGTATGGTCAACCCTACTGGAGTTATTGTTTATGGAGCATAAAGGAACATAAAATTGCCATCTTAGAAAAAAAACACGTAAATAATAGTGAACCAAAAGTCAACCACATCTCCCTTTAACCTTTTTTTATAAAAAAGTGTGTTTGAGTATTTAAAAATTCTGATGGGCAGGTTGGGTGTAATGAGCCCGGGAGTGGGGTTTGTAAATAAGCTAAAACAATTATTCTGAAATTGGAAATTAATTTGAAGGGGTTGCGTTAATTTTAGGTTTCCATCAATCATTATTTACCATAATTTTGTTTCTTTTTTATTTAAAATGAAAATATGATTCCACTGGTGTTTAAATTTGTAAATTTTGAGCCTCCCCTGTTTTGGCGACGTGGAGGCTCAGGTACCAAATAAATCAGTATAATATTCCCTCATTCCAAAATAAATATGTAATGAACGAAAGAATGCTTTTATTCCAATGGGGAAATGTTTAAGGGTGGATTGCATACATTTTGGTTTGTTCATACATTGCTGACAGTTATCTTTGATTGGGAGCAATTAGGTTCTAACAAGGATAGGTTAATAGTGGGTGGAAGAACCACCCCCAACATAAATCAAGAAACATAGGCCTAACTAAATCTAAATTGTTTGTATCAAATTAATACATCCTCTGTATTGAAGACACTCATTCTTTAAGTTCATACTAAAGTTATTTATTAGGTTCTATAATTTTTGACATGTGTTACGTACCACAAAAGGTATTAAATTTTGTCATTTGTAACATGTGTTATATAACACAAAAGGTATTAGGTTTTGTTATTTTTGAAATGTGTTACGTACCACAAAAGGTATTAGGTTTTGTCATTATCGACATGTAATATGTACCACAAAAGTTATTAAGTTTTGTCATTTTTGACATGTGTTTTATACCACAAAAGGTATTAAGTTTTGTCATTTTTGACATGTGTTATGTACCACAAAAGGTATTAGGTTTTGTCATTATCGACATGTGTTATGTAACACAAAAGGTATTAAATTTTGTCATTTTTGACACGTGTTATGTACCACAAATGGTATTAGGTTTTGTCATTATCGACATGTGTTATGTACCACAAAGTTATTAAGTTTTGTCATATTTTACATGTGTTTTATACCACATAAGGTATTAAGTTTTGTCATTTTTGACATGTGTTACGTACCACAAAAGGTATTAAGTTTTGTCATTTTTGACATGTGTTGCGTACTACAAAAGGTATTAGGTTTTGTCATTATCGACATGTGTCATGTGCCACAAAAGTTATTAAGTTTTGTCATTTTTGACATGTGTTATGTACCACAAAAGGTATTAAATTTTGTCATTTTTGACACGTGTTATGTACCACAAATGGTATTAGGTTTTGTCATTATCGACATGTGTTATGTACCACAAAAGTTATTAAGTTTTGTCATTTTTGACATGTGTTACGTACCACAAAAGTTATTAAGTTTTGTCATTTTTGACATGTGTTACGTACTACAAAAGGTATTAGGTTTTGTCATTATTGACATGTGTTATGTACCACAAAAGTTATTAAGTTTTGTCATTTTTGACATGTGTTACTGTCATTATCGACATGTGTTACGTACCACAAAAGGTATTAAGTTTTGTCATTTTTGACATGTGTTACGTACCACAAAAGGTATTAGGTTTGTCATAATTGACAAGAGTTGTGTACCACAAAAAGTATTAGGTTTTGTTTTTTTTGACATGTGTTACGTACCACATATGGTATTAAGTTTTGTCATTTTTGACATGTGTTATGTACCACAAAAGCTATTAGGTTTTGTTATTTTTATATGTGTTATGTACCACAAAAGGTATTAGGTTTTGTTATTTTTGACATGTGTTATGTACCACAAAAGTTATTAGGTTTTGTTATTTTTATATGTGTTATGTACCACAAAAGTTAATAGGTTTTGTTATTTTTGACATGTGTTATGTACCACAAAAGCTATTAGGTTTTGTTATTTTTATATGTGTTATGTACCACAAAAGTTATTAGGTTTTGTTATTTTTGACATGTGTTATGTACCACAAAAGGTATTTTTGTTGTTAATTTCTTTAAAGTGTAATATGACGTAATATTTTAGGATTTACATTAATTCTCCAGACTTTGGCCTAAGTTGTTAATTTCTATAATATGTAATATGACGTAATATTTTAGGATTTACATTAATTCTCCAGACTTTGGCCTAAGTTGTTAATTTCTATAATATGTAATATGACGTAATATTTTAGGATTTACATTAATTCTCCAGACTTTGGCCTAAGTTGTTAATTTCTATAATATGTAATATGACGTAATATTTTAGGATTTACATTAATTCTCCAGACTTTGGCCTAAGTTGTTAATTTCTATAATATGTAATATGACGTAATATTGTAGGATTTACATTAATTCTCCAGACTTTGGCCTAAGTTGTTAATTTCTATAATATGTAATATGACGTAATATTTTAGGATTTACATTAATTCT
This sequence comes from Aphrophora alni, assembly GCA_963513935.1. NCBI lineage: Eukaryota > Metazoa > Arthropoda > Insecta > Hemiptera > Aphrophoridae > Aphrophora > Aphrophora alni. Next base: position 73,413,525 of record OY740769.1, read on the forward strand.
CCAGACTTTGGCCTAAGTTGTTAATTTCTATAATATGTAATATGACGTAATATTTTAGGATTTACATTAATTCTCCAGACTTTGGCCTAAGTTGTTAATTTCTATAATATGTAATATGACGTAATATTTTAGGATTTACATTAATTCTCCAGACTTTGGCCTAAGTTGTTAATTTCTATAATATGTAATATGACGTAATATTTTAGGATTTACATTAATTCTCCAGACTTTGGCCTAAGTTGTTAATTTCTATAATATGTAATATGACGTAATATTTTAGGATTTACATTAATTCTCCAGACTTTGGCCTAAGTTGTTAATTTCTATAATATGTAATATGACGTAATATTTTAGGATTTACATTAATTCTCCAGACTTTGGCCTAAGTTGTTAATTTCTATAATATGTAATATGACGTAATATTTTAGGATTTACATTAATTCTCCAGACTTTGGCCTAAGTTGTTAATTTCTATAATATGTAATATGACGTAATATTGTAGGATTTACATTAATTCTCCAGACTTTGGCCTAAGTTGTTAATTTCTATAATATGTAATATGACGTAATATTTTAGGATTTACATTAATTCTCCAGACTTTGGCCTAAGTTGTTAATTTCTATAATATGTAATATGACGTAATATTTTAGGATTTACATTAATTCTCCAGACTTTGGCCTAAGTTGTTAATTTCTATAATATGTAATATGACGTAATATTTTAGGATTTACATTAATTCTCCAGACTTTGGCCTAAGTTGTTAATTTCTATAATATGTAATATGACGTAATATTGTAGGATTTACATTAATTCTCCAGACTTTGGCCTAAGTTGTTAATTTCTATAATATGTAATATGACGTAATATTTTAGGATTTACATTAATTCTCCAGACTTTGGCCTAAGTTGTTAATTTCTATAATATGTAATATGACGTAATATTTTAGGATTTACATTAATTCTCCAGACTTTGGCCTAAGTTGTTAATTTCTATAATATGTAATATGACGTAATATTTTAGGATTTACATTAATTCTCCAGACTTTGGCCTAAGTTGTTAATTTCTATAATATGTAATATGACGTAATATTGTAGGATTTACATTAATTCTCCAGACTTTGGCCTAAGTTGTTAATTTCTATAATATGTAATATGACGTAATATTTTAGGATTTACATTAATTCTCCAGACTTTGGCCTAAGTTGTTAATTTCTATAATATGTAATATGACGTAATATTTTAGGATTTACATTAATTCTCCAGACTTTGGCCTAAGTTGTTAATTTCTATAATATGTAATATGACGTAATATTGTAGGATTTACATTAATTCTCCAGACTTTGGCCTAAGTTGTTAATTTCTATAATATGTAATATGACGTAATATTTTAGGATTTACATTAATTCTCCAGACTTTGGCCTAAGTTGTTAATTTCTATAATATGTAATATGACGTAATATTTTAGGATTTACATTAATTCTCCAGACTTTGGCCTAAGTTGTTAATTTCTATAATATGTAATATGACGTAATATTTTAGGATTTACATTAATTCTCCAGACTTTGGCCTAAGTTGTTAATTTCTATAATATGTAATATGACGTAATATTGTAGGATTTACATTAATTCTCCAGACTTTGGCCTAAGTTGTTAATTTCTATAATATGTAATATGACGTAATATTTTAGGATTTACATTAATTCTCCAGACTTTGGCCTAAGTTGTTAATTTCTATAATATGTAATATGACGTAATATTGTAGGATTTACATTAATTCTCCAGACTTTGGCCTAAGTTGTTAATTTCTTTAAAGTGTAATATGACGTAATATTTTAGGATTTACATTCATTCTCCAGACTTTGGCCTAAGTTGTTAATTTCTATAAAATGTAATATGACGTAATATTTTAGGATTTACATTCATTCTCCAGACTTTGGTCTAAGTTTTTAATTTGTATAATGTGTAATATGATTTGGTACTTTAGGATTTATTTTCATTCTAAAATAAGTTAAAGACTTAGAGCTAAGTGTTAATTTTATTTACTTGGTTGTATATTTAAAATGATTATAGAGTATAACTTTATCATCAGGATATGTAACAATCGTTGTTTGGAATCAGTAGTATAGATACGGGTGATAATGTGGAATTATAAATATTAAAAGACTGAAATCATGTTATCTGTCTGTCCGTCCGTCGGTCAGTATACGAGTATATCTGTGTTATATTTGTTGTATTTACCTAAGAATTGAAGGTTAGATTGATTATGATTTTTCAAAAATTACCGACAATCATCTGAAGATCACGTGGTCCGAATAAAAAAAAAATACTGTAATTTGAATTGATGAATTAATTTAATTTTTACTTGGTAAAAATAGCTCGAGGGCTTGCATGTGGAAATAGTGGTTGGCCCTCAAACTTAAGGAATGTTTCTATTTATGGCCCGAATTTAATGCAACTCTTTATATTAATGTATTTCTGAACGTCCGATTTGAATTTGATGTCGGATAACACATAACTCTTCCTAAAAAAATGAACTAATATTTTAACCCACAATTAAATAAAAATAGTCACTATTTTAATTTAACTTAACGTAGGCTAATTTTTAAACGGGCTGGATCAAATTTGGCGACACTTTTAACATACGGCTTCCCGGTAAATAATATACGTAAAATATACCCGATTTTTGTACAAGTTTTAAAGAACGGTTTTAATGAAACCTATGTTTCTTTTAAGATGGTATTTCAGATGACACAATTTTTACGTATCGAGCTTAGCATACACAAAAATTCTTAAATAACACAAACATTGTCGTGAAACTTATAAACTAATATCCATATTTTTTTTAAAGATTTAAGTTCAAAATAAAAATATTTCAATTTTCTTAAGGCACTGACTGAGATAGAATTTAACATTTAATTGCTTTGCTTAAAAAAGTGATTGGAAAGTCATTTAGACCACATCAACTATTTTTGGGTTAGCGTAATGTAGGAAATGTATCTCGGTGATATCTCCCAGAGTTGCTGTTATCGACTAAACCTCCGCTCTATTGAAGGTTAATGTCCCGGTACTACATTACTGTGTTAACCAATTTATCATTAAGTAAACATGGGTCGGGAAAAGTAAATGACACAATCGTTCTTTAGTTGAGGTAAAATTATGTAATTATATATTGCTGTCACTTATATTTTACAATTATAGTAAGAAAGGTTTTTGATGTTTTATTGGCCTACAATCTTATTTTTTTTATTTCAATGTTCTCATATCGTCGAATGTGTAGTTGTTTATAAAAAAATGAAATAAGAGTAATCCTTCAAAAATATTATAACAAAATCACAGCATAATTGAACATAAAGTGTTGTTGTGTTTGAAACATTAAAGAATTTTTCAAAAGCAATAGGATTTTATTATTCAGTTACTTATCCATATATTGGTCCTCCATCAAAAATCAAATTAATAAAAGGAAGATTTCGCTGTAAAAGAAGTAAAAAAAAAAAAAAATTTTTTTAATTTCAGCTTGCCTTCATATCCGAAAAAAAGATAAAATTTTCCTTGTTCCTTTATTGTGGTTTTCAAGTTAACCAAATCGTTAAGGGAAGTACTGTATAATAGTTTACCACAATATCCTGTGTAAACAGTTGTAAGGAAACAAAAATCTACTTCTAAGAGAGTCACATCTATTAGTTTGGTGACATATCCCGATTTATCTTAATGTGTTGAATATTACTTTATATACAATGTTGTTAAAATCTTTAACATAAGGGACACTCACCAGATGAGACTTATACCTTCACCCCTCGCTACAATTTGAAATTGTTTTCTCCGTCTAGAAATTCCCCTCTAAATATGCTTTGAAAATTATATTTTAAAACCACTTACAGTTTTACCTCAGTATTTAATCTGCATGTTTGATCAAATTATAATCAAATTAGAATAGTCATAACTGGGAAGGAAAGGAATCAACTTACTAGAAAATTTGATTCGTAAAAAATTTTAATTCAGGATGGTTAAATATGAAAGAAGTTGGGTACTAAAATAATATGACATGAGATTTCTGATTACATTTTGATTTAATGGAATGACAAAAATAATTTATAAAAATTTCATATTATTAAATATATTACCAAATTGTCATTTATTTTATACACACAAAAATATTGTAAACATACAATTTTTTTTTTGCAATTCTGTTCATTTTGCAAACAAACATAATATTTTAAAAAGATTTATTCAACTTTTCTTGTTCAATGAAATCTTTAGTATGTTTACTCCTCTATTAATAAATACGGTAGAAACAGAGACCCTGATCAATAATTTTCTAGTCACTGGAGAAATCCTCGAAATAAGGGACTGTCTCTTAAAATCCGGGGCGTCTACCAAGTCTGGTTATGAAGTATTTTATTGTTCCAGAAATATATTCTGCTGTTTTTAAGCTCACTCTCCAAAGTGTTATGAAGTAATGAACTGGTAGAACGTTAGATTCAACGTGTTTGTGAATTCCTCCTTTGTCGCCTGATCAATAAGTTTGTAAAACGAAAAAAGACGCCTGGCGGAAGAATGGGCTCTCTACAAACACGTAGCTTTCACTCACAAAAACACAGTGGCTTTAGCGGCCGCCGTGATTCAGCTACTGGATTCACCATATTGCAAATCTATTTTTTTACTGTGCAAGTTAAAGACAAATTTTTGTTTGATTCAGCGCAAAATTTTAAGAAAAATTATACCAAACAACAACCAATTTTAAGCAATAGCTGTCCTTTTCTTGTCTTCTAAAGAAGAAGATGATTGCACTGCTATCGTCAATCTCATTAGTTAAACTGTATAAATAAAACGATTTGTAAATGAAGCCAAAAAATGTATTCACAAAATTCTTTTATTAAGATTTATTCGTACAACTTGGTTTTACAATGTTCTTGATCTCTGGTAATAATATATTGTTTGATATGCTCGGCTAACTACCACAATTTTGATTGTGGATTTAATTGAATAACTAACACAAATTTTTAAATATAATCGTACAAAAAGGTTAACAAAGTTATTTACAACAGCTATTCTAAAACTAGATGGGTGATTAAGGGGTGAAAGGATGTGGTGATTAGTGGTTGATTTTACACTGTTGATATGGATTTTGAAGGGATATAAATATATTTTAGTCTTTACAAAATCGTGACTGTGTACAGGTAGATAGTTCTTAACAATTTTCACCCACCAAGTTTCCGACAATGATGTTATAGTTACCAATTATTTCGTGTGTATTTCTGTAGATGAAGCTATCCAATAACTTTAGACCAGATTTTATTGTCCAATTTGATTTATATATCACTGTTGTAAGGAAACTTTTTTAAATCCTCCCAAATAAAATCTTGTTGCTCCTCCTCCTCCCGGTACACCAGTGCCCTCTCTAATCTCCCACAGTCTTCTTCTTTCTCCTCTAGTTTTGTTTCATTTCTCCTTCTTAGCTTTTTTTTTAGTTAACTTCTTTGTTTTATTTTAAATTTCTTCTTTTATAATTTAATGGTTACAATTTGATTTGAATGTTTTTTTGACTAATATTAATGGTGATATGTTAATGGAAATGCGTTATGTGTGCGTTTGGGTGATCATGACTCGTTTTGGTGGCGATCGGGGTCTTGCGATTTATGATATGTTACCCTGAGATGATGGTTTATTTATAACTTGAATTATCGTATCATTATAACTGTTGTATTAGTAACTGTAGAAAGACTTCCTCTGAAGTAATTGTGGTAAGTGAAAAATCACAATTATAGTTTGAAAATACTGTATAAGTACTTTTACTTATTCAAAAAGTATTATTTTCACACAGAATGAAAATCTCTCGTATTATTTCTCTTAGCAATACTTTCTCTAAAGTGTACTATCACCCTGTAAAATTTACATACCACATATTTTATTTTTGTCTTAAAAGTAGGCCTATTTCTTTTATTATTGCCAAGTAACACTGTCAAGATTAACTGAACTTATGCTGTTATATAAGCGGTTACAAATTTATATGTGGTTTCCTATTTAATATTGCATGGCGGTATGAAATTTAATTAAATTGTTAGTACCACTTATTTTTTAATTGATTAGGTCAATTAGGTAAAGTTTATAAAATGTTGCCATTTATGGCTTGATTTGTTTGCAGTTTAATGGCTTACGTTTATTTGTAATCAATTGATATCTGTACATTGTTTTTCTAAATCATATTTTGTATTTTTATATTCTTTTAATATGTCATAATGCTAATAGGTCATAATGTTGTTTTTTTACTGATACTATATCGACTGAATCGCTATTTCGTACGAGTTTCAATACAAAAAGGAAGCAGGGTATAGTTTTTAAACTTAGCTTTTTCGCAATTTTTGTACATAATTATGTTTTTTACGTAGTATATATTTGAAGTTAGGACATGTTAAATAACATTTTCGTCGTTTATGCAATTAAACAATACGGTTTTTATCAATCAAATGACAAATATATTTCAACATTCTTTCTTTTATTCACATTATTTCTCCCTTATATTTTAACAATAGTTTGTTTAAATTCGTTTCCAATAAAATGTTATGAACATTCACATTCAGTAGGTATTACTTAACAATTAAGAAGCCTTAAAAGAAGTTGTCTTTGTTTCAAAAGAGTTTACAGTGGATGAGTCACTAATTAGGCAGTGTGTCTGGGACAGGACATCTGTGAGTGTGCGTGTGTGAGAGAGTGTATTGCCAGGTAGCACTTGTTTTCTTTCTTTTTACAAACTATAACTGTTTATGTCTTCTTTTTATGATGCTATTGAAAAGAAAAGGTGTTGTCCTGACCTTAATACGGACGAAGGCTTCTCCTCTGGGGCTCAACTATAGTATGTACGGGTGTGACAATCCTGAGGTACCCTAGTTGAATCTACACATTTTTTATCGAGTTAGAACTCTCTTATCTATCGTATCAGGTCTCTTTTAACCAACTCTTGTTCTCCATCGATCTTGGCGCTAAAGTATTCGTGAACTAGAGGGTCACTATTTTATGATTTTTATTTTTTATTTTTTTAGACGATAATGACTGTACAGTTTTTCGCCTTTAAATAACGAGAAAAAACTGACGAGGGTTTAAAGAGGCTCATCGAAGAGCAAATTCTTCTAATCTGGGCCTAGTGAAACTGCCCCGACATTTTGGGTACCGTACTTTTGAAACGATGAAACTGTCCCGCTCATTAAAGAGCATTAGGAAGGGTCGCCTCGCAAGACTAGAAATGCTGAAATTGCCCCGAGCGCCCAAATAATATTGAAAATTTTATTTTAAATATTACGCTACGGGACCTAACCTAACCTAACTTAACATTACAGGCTTATATGCTTGATTGAGGTTAAATTTAAACACATACTACCGAAATTGCGCTCGGGGCAATTTCAGCATTTCTAGTCTTGCGAGGCGACCCTTCCTAATGCTCTTTAATGAGCGGGGCAGTTTCATCGTTTCAAACGTATCTAAAATATCGGGGCAGTTTCATAGTCCCCTCTAATCTTGATGATTTTTTCAAGCTAACTTGGACATCATTTTGTAAAGCGATGATATCAATACATAACTCTGGATTTATTTAAATTTGAGTAGTCTAATCATCTTTAACCTAAATATTTTTAACTTACACTGACTTTAAGTTTCAGGTGGTACATAAGGGTTTTTTGTCCTTAGTAGTTGGTTTGAAGTATAATAAGTGTTTTAAATAATTTAAAACTTGAATTTTATTATAAAATAGTTTTTTGGTTGACATCGGTTTGTAAATAAAGCACCGTCAGCTAACCAAATACTGAAAACAACTTCGATAGATTATATATTATTGTAAGTAAAAATAGTGCCCAGTTCGGGTAGGATCAGTGAACATTTCATAGTCTTGGATGTCAGAGTTTCCTTGAGATAGCTATAATTTGTATTGATTAACATACCTTAAGCTGTCAACAAAAGTAGTTCTGTTTGTTTATTGCTCGCTACAGCTGTTTGATATTCACTAGAGGCATCTTCAAGCCCAACACGTTCACTCTACTCATGCACTAACATCACTAACATACCTTATATATTGACAATTGCATAGTAATTCCATATTTGTCAGTTTGTTTACGTAAAAGTTGTTCTTGATTGTGGCGACATCCTTTCATTTTTAATGTGTCAGTGTATGTGTAGAGTGGACGTTGCTATGTGTGTGTGTTGCGCTTGATTTTGTCTCTAATGAATACGAAACAGCTGTAGCGACCAACAAGCAAACAGAACTGTTAACAAATAAAGGTATTCTAATCAATTTAACACAGTTCGAATGGCTAAAAATGGAAATGTAATTTACACTCAGAAGTGTCATAAACAATGACGTAGGTTTTAAACATTGAACATATAAAAATAAGACTTCTTAGAGTTATAATTGTATATTCATTAAATTCTTCATCCTAAATAGTTTTTTGTACATTTTCAATAAATTGCAATACGTCAACTGTTTTAACTGGGCAACGGTCCAAACCATATGCAGTCTCTGCCCACACACAATGAATAAATCTACTGCAATCGTCAGGATTGCTTCCTGAATTTTCTATGCAATGAATTATGTCTTACATCTTTTGTGAAAACTATATTTTCTTAATATACTCATTTGGAGACATCTTAGATCTGGATATATTTGTAGGCCAGTTATGTAGCTTTCCCTTCCATCCATCTAATTTTCATTGAAATTTGTACGCTAAAGTCACAAAATATTTGGCGAGTTCCTATTAAATGTATACATTGATAGTTTTAATGCTCCTATTGATAACAGCGACGTCAGTTCGACAAACCACAGAAAATATTAAGTATTTTCTTATAAAACATAAATTGAGCTAACCTTAAACATTGCCCGTCGTTGTGAAACCAGGTACAGTAATAACCAAACAATCCCTGTATCAGCTCAGCTGATAATTTAATCGTAGTTACACAACCTGTAATCAGAGTAATCAGAGCTGCCAGCTATATATTTTAAACTAATCCTCTACTGCGATATATTGATTCCCTCCGGTTTTTTTTTATAACCCTGTATTAGAGAATTCTATATTTTGTGGTCTCTTCCATGATACAAAACTGCCCTACATTATCTTTGTTTAGTTCCCTCAATCTTCATTCAAATATTGCTTTATCGTTTTGTCTGTACTTACGTTTTTATGTGTTGTATGTAGACTATTTTTTAATAACATTATTTAGTTTCTATCTCCTTAAAACTATTTCATAGAAACTTGCGGTAATTTGTTAACAATTTGGTATGCACGTCTCGTGAAGCTTCGTATGTTGAAATTCAGAAAATCCATTACGAAATTTCAAATTGGTGGTAATTTTAAACAGTTTTTCTCCAAATATTGTTTAAGTAGTTCAACTTTGATCACGTTGAACGAGGGAAAAATAACTAGATGCAAAAATACCGTATTACTAATTACGTTGCTATAATAATTTAACAGATATTAAAAAAAGTTTAATTTTGGCATATAAACTTTTAAAAAAATGATAAAAAGGAGTTATAAAACACATTTAGTTTGGAGTATACGACTCTATGAATCCAATGGGAGTTTTAATTCTAGCCATAATGAAAAATTAATTGACCGCTCAAACTTACCTTCACTTTAAGGCGAAAGTTTACAGGTTTTCTTTTGTTTTGTTATTTAAGGCTTTTCTTTCAAAATCACTACAGTTAAAGTATAGTTACAGTTCAATTTTTATTAAAATTGAATATATATATTGAATCAAAAATTTGTCTGTATAATCCATTTCACGCTTAGATCACAGTGTGTATTTAATGCAGTATATTTGCGCTATTACGTGCCTGTAAAATATAGCACAACTTGTATACAATACGTAAAAACTGTGGTTATACTGAATTAAAAATGCAAAATCCTTTCCCTCTGAATCTGAATGTAAGTTGTGGGCGACCGTACATTGTGGATAGTAGTGCTGAATCTCCCATTTGATTTACACAGTCAAAACATGGCGTAGGTTATACGTGAAGCCGAGTATAGCAGAAAGATTAGGTTTTACTTTTAGTTGGGTAAATTACTCCTGAATCGGAATTGTTGAGTCATAGGGGCTACACTTTTAAAAACTTCAAAAATCGTAGAAGCAGATTTTGAAAAATCAAATTTTATTTTGGTCTAATAGCAGATACTACAAAACTTTCATTTATAAGGAACGCAGGCAGACTTCGACTTGTGCATACATACCAGAAATTTAAAAAAATGGTGCAACCAGGGCGTGTGATACCAGGGTATATGTATCGCCCTAGGTTATGTTTAGGTTACAACTTATTGCCTAGACAGACAACAGATGTCATCCTGTGAAGTCCTTAGAATGGAGAGTCGTAACTTTATGGTTTGGTCTATTGACAGGTAGGCCTAGTCTCAAACTTTTAGTTATCTAAAAATGAAATAACGTACTGGCGCCAAAATCTCCTAACATCCTAATATATTTGATTCGTGGACGATATGGCGACATCATTCCATAATTTTTTTTTCTAAGGAAATTTCACAACGAATATTTAAAAAAAAACTCAATACGCTGAATTTTCTTAAACATGACAAAACATTTTCTATAGTCTATGGAGAAATCAACATTGAAAACTGAAACATTTACATTACCATCCAAAGAGGTTACATCATTACATATAGGCTACGTAGAATAAAGAAATTTATATTTTGGTTCCAAAAAAAGATCTCGAATTTATTGCGAATTTGTATCTGTTATGAAGTCCTGCGAGTCCATAAGAATTGTTTTTGGAATGATGTCTGTCTGTCGTCTTTACAGAGTTCTACAGACCAATACATGGACCAATACATACCCCTGTAGCTGTCACAATGTTACGAATTTCTCAAAATTACCTTTAACGATTTTGATCAAGTTTTGCTCGGATCTAAACAGAAAGAGCTTGGAGCAAACAATTTCTCCTAAAATTCCTGTTTGCTATAAAAACAAAACAAAATCGGCCGTGGTGCTGGTATGAAATACCTAATTTCTCACAATCGGCTCCACCGATGGCGTTTAAATTTAACTGAAATGTAAAGATTAATATGCAAATTCAACTTGCAAAATTAGAATTAATTCCCATAAAGGAAGAAATCCAAGAAGTAGGAATGAGATTGAATAGCGCCTTATTTTAGAATTTAAAAAGACCTAAAACCAAGTTTTAAATTGTTTGTCAAAATAATACATACAAACAGAAAATCTAAATTTTTCGATAAATTTATAAAATAAATACTTAAAATTCGTTGAACTTGGCTAAAACCGAAGTTCACGTTTGTAGATTTTATTAACAAACTTGTTTCAACGAACTGTTCTAAAAACCCTTGGATGTATCCAATACCGTCAAAACTGGACAAAAACTGTAATCACTAAATTGAAAAGTTATTAACAAATTGTTAAAATCCGAAGATGAAGCTATTGTAAAAATCAATATTTATTAAAAGAAACTTTGGTGAAAATTGTAGAACAAAACGATATAAAAAGCGTTTTTTTTTACTTATTAATCAAAATCATATTTGAAACCTAATAAAACAAAAATCGCTCTGTAGATGACAAAGTCACACATTCCTCAGATTTTTAACCCAACGCTTCCCATCTTTTGTTGTTTGCTTGACTTGTCCATTCGTAAGGATTATATGATGGTATAATACAAAACAGCAAGAGAAGGGAAGCAACAAGTTCTAAAATCTGTGGGAACTTAGGTTATCACTTTATTGGGGTTTATTTTCGTAGTGGAAAAGTTGGAATCGAGTCATCTAATCCCCCCCCCCCAGTTGTGTTATTGTGTGCAGCTTAAAAATCTGCACCCATGATGTCTATGAATGTTTTCTACTATAAAAATTAAAATGTTAGTGACAAAAATTGTATATTTTTTATATTTTTTAAAAATGTATTTTACTTTATTTCCCTCCAGAATCAATACAGATACAAAATATTAACACATCTATTACAGCTATTTTATTTTATTTTAACGGTATATACTAAAAATTTGGGGGAAATCAGTAGTAATTTGTTTAGTAGGCTTACAGAAATTAAAGTTTGTTTAGATCAAATTTAACGCCTAAACAAGATTAAATAGTTTTTTAATATATTTATTACTGAAAAAAAAGATTGTACATTTTAAAACGACATCTGTTTGAAATGGTTTTCTTAATTATCTTCTACTTGTAACTCCTTCACCCCAGATTATCAGAAGACATTGTTTTTTCTTTATTTTGGGGGGGGGAGGGAGGAGGTATCTCGGAAAATTAAATGTATTATAGTTTTTTTTTTATCGGGAAACAGTTTTATAGGAATAGAGTTAGCAAATAATTTCATGAAAAACGCTCAAATTTACCTTGATCTCAATCATTATAATAACCTCATTTTGTTAATTATTTTACAAATTACACACAAAATGTAATTTTTTGCTGGATACGATTCGTTAATTTGATTTAGATAATTAACCTTCACATTTTTTAGACAAATTTGTACAAAATTGTAGGTCCAATTTTAAGATATTCATATATTTGTAGGATAAGTTTTTAGTTTTTTTCCATTTTTTATTATGAACCTTCATTTTTCACTGAAATTTTCTCCAAATAATTAATCGTTTAAGTATTTTAAACGTTCAACGATTTTATTTCACTTTTTGACCGTTAACAACTGCGAAATTTACGTATACCATTTCAATTATTTAGGGTCCTACGTTTGAGTAACATTTATTTAAGGATTGAAATTTTGTACTTTTAATGGCAACTACCTCCAAATTTTAACTCAAGACACATTTAACGGCGAACAATGATTTTAATGATCAATACATTTAGTTGAATGGTGTCCACTCTGCATGACGCTACAGTATAGTGTCCGTACATTATTTCAGACATAATATTCTAAAACACACTATTTAGGACTCAGGGATCTTCATAATGGATATTTTCAATGAAAACTGTAAAATAATTTACCCATAAGAGTTCATTTATAGTAAGTACGGGCTTGGCAATTCCGATGGACCTAGCTGGATTACACCTTTTTTCATGGACTCTTGGGTTAGATTCCTTTCTTTCATTTTTCATACCAGGTCTCTTTTGACCAACACTTGTTTTTCCGGACCTGAAGTTATTAGAGAATTCGGGGGCTTTATTTTATGTTTTCTTTTCTTTTTTTCTTTTTTTTATATAGTGTAAGAAGATGGTGATCGAGGGGGTTTTTTCACCTTTAAACAAGGGGGTGAAATGAAAAACTATTTTCTGAACAATCACTATTTTTTCTGTACTTACATATAAGCTGGAAAGTAAACATATTAATAATTTGATATCATAATTTTAACCTAGGATTAAATACTTCACAAGCTATTAATTTATATTATTTTTCCTACTCACCCAATATAGGCTGTTAGAAGGAAATTGTAAGGATAGAAAATAAAATTGATTTTGAGATTTTCAAGAGGGGAGAGGAGAAGAAGTTGTTTTTACCTAAAACTTGTTTGTTTAAATTTGTAATGACTAGGTTCTCATAGACTGTAGGACCGATTTTGTTCAAAATTAATACTAAGAGTAAGAACTAAAAAAAAGTTTTCTACTCGTATATGAAGAACTACGTAACTCAGGATAAGCAAAGCAAGTTGAGGTTCTTTTTACTTCCTCACTTTTCTTATAGAAAACAAATATTGTGATGGAGAAAAAACTATGTCGAGAATTTCGTTGATAATTTATGTCTTCTTGTACGAGTAAGCAAGTTATTTTGTGTACCTATTATTTATACAAAATGTCTGTTTTCGAACATATCTCTTCAGTTCTGATTTTCCCAAAACATTTGTTTTTATTTTGTTAAAAATTGGCCCTTAAAGGATTTGTGGGTTAGGTCTAGATATCTCTGTTATAAAAACACAGTATATTATTTTCGACTAACTCTTCAAAAAATATGAAGGTTGGTAATCTCAAATGAAATAAAATTGTGCTTTGAGTCAGTGGTAAACCTGTCATCAATAAAAGTTATACAAATAAAAAGGTTTTTTTCTTCTTTTGTAATAGTTACAATTGAGCATATTTTGGGAGATTCTGTGAAAATGTATGGATCGTTTATTTGTATCTGCTTTAATACTCCGATGAGATTGATAAGTGTCTTTAAAAAAAAAGTCAAAATATATTACAGTGATTTCACTCATTAACTAAAATTGAAATATGACTAAATATCTGACAATACCTTTAAGCATACGTTCGAGCTTGCGTCGATCTACACGAAAACGCTCCTGAAAGAAATCTTCGACTTTCGTCAAACCGAGAAGGTTGGCAAACTCCTGTAAATCCTCTCTACTGCTGTAAGCACTGCCTTTCCCAGAAGTACTGGTCCCGGTCGTCTCATCTGATATTTCAGACATATTGTCATGTCCTTTTAGTTCGGGTCGCATGACTAACAACTTAATCCTTTAACTCTCAGTCTACAACTGAACTGGCGACGACTATCATAATATCATGTATGCACTGGTAAAATCTTATCTATAAAAATCAAGTTTATAATTGAATCTTATACAAACATCGGACTATCTCGGTTTATTTTCTTCTTGTATCGGATGGTTTTAATATAATAAGTCTAAGGTCTGGTGGGCCAGTTTACATCCAACTCAAATTATTATTAGGTGTCTCTAACGACTTTCCTTCTTTATTTCTCTTTTAGACTAGGTACAGTTGAATAAAGTAGAAAAGTATACAGGTGCAACGATTAACATAATATTAAAGCCTACTTGTTTCTACATTACAATTTATCAAAATTTTCTATTCTCTATATTTTCCACAAATTAATATTATTAGCCTCTCAATGTTAATTGATTTCTATCTCTACTAAATGGAATACCTTTGTATGTTCAGTTCCAAAATATTTTAACTTATTCGAGAAAAATGTAATTATTCACATCAAGTCAGACTAGTCAAACTCGGTAAACATTTTAATAAAAGTACCACGGATAAACATAAAAGTAGACTATTGAGTGTAAATTAACATAGGAAATAAATAGTGCTTATAAAATTGCATAACTCTTTCTTAAACACGAACAAAACTTAAGGTGAGCAAACTAAATTTATCGGTCACTATTTTGAAAATTCAAAAACGTTCAAATTAAATTATGCGTAAACATTGCCGAAACTTCTTCATATACTTCCTGAAAACCATTCCTGAATCCTTTTCCTACGTGATAGGAAGGAAGGTGGTTTTTAGTGAGTAAGAATCTCACACTATTGGGAAGAGCGGATGTCTCCTTTTGTATTTTGAAGATTTTCCACCTCTGCTACGAAATTTAAAAAAAAATATTCCAGCAAACTGCACAACATGAGCTATTACATACTCGTGCAGAAGATAAGTAGGAAATGACGAAAAAACACAATAAAACTTTAATTTTTACTAATAATTTCAGCACAAAACAGTTAGTTGTTACTCTTGATTTTTCTAATTTACAGGTTATGTTGGAACGATTTTATTGTGTTTAGCTATATTTAATTGTTAAACCTTTGAATGCAAGTTAATGTTCATGTTTCGACAGTTTGAGTATTGATGGCGCTGAACGCTGTTTGTCTACTCGTCCGCTCTTGTTGGAAACTCGGAAAACAGCTTATCTCGTTATTTATTGAAATTGAGTTTTTAATGATGAAATGACCATGATTCATTTTACATTTTGAAAATTACTATTACTTTTATTTAGTTTTAATTGCAGTAGTCACATTGGTTTGAGTTGTTAATCTTCGTATTTTAGCAATCATTTAACCCGTATATGAAAAACCCAACCTTAATGGCGACTTTTTTTGCTTTTTTTTTTATAGAGTCCGTAGATTTTGACAAAATCAATTATTTTGTCTTTTCTTATGGTTAGTGTTTATTTCAATGAAATAAAAAAAAAAAAAATAATGTTACTTGTATTTGTATAAATTAAGTCAAAATTTAAAATGTTGAGTGCCGTCAATAAATTGTAATTTTTTCATTCTTTCCAGATCTTGATTAAACTCAATTTCTCTGGTTTTAGACGTTGTATATGAACTTTTCCTATTTGTAGTCTAATTTAACCTCATACTAAAATGTAAACATTTTGTAACAGTATTTTTTTAAAATTACATTTGTTTTTATTTTTACTGGAAAAAATAAACCAGTGGTTTCCAACTTACATGAATATTTATTTTACATATGTAGGGATGGGACATGTACATAACAGTCTATTTTTACCTTAAAATAGAGAAGAGGAAAAATATAAATAAAATAATGGGGATATGTGTTTTTCATGTGTTTAACTGAACAAATGGAATATTTTTACAAGAAAGACATTATGTATATTTTTTAATATCACTACAAAGTAAATAGAAAAAATAATAAATTAAGATAAGTTCGGCTACATATATAATATAATTTATGTGAAGTCTGAGGTTTATCTGCAGCAGACACCAGGAATGTCTACCTCAAGGTTAGTTGTTGTTAGTCACAGAAGATCAAGCAAAGAAAAATCCATGTATAAAGTCCCTATATTCCATTTCTTCCAAAAACTCCTTTAACTGCTGATATAAAAAGAAAAATGAAAGTACCTCTAGAATCAGCTTCAACAATAACAGACGATACTGTTATTTACGATAATCATTTGGAAAATTGAGGGTCTCATTTAAAATTAGCATATGAAAAATTACTAACATATCAAGAAAAAGAATTATTAAAACAAAGTAAAAAATACAACAAAAACACTAAATTAAACCAATACAAAGTTAAACAGTGTGTGTACATAGCCTATACACGCCAGTCAACAAATGATCAAAACTTTGGAAAGGTCCCATCTATAACAAAGTCCTGTCAACATTAAACGTCATATTAAAAATCAGAAATCGAGAATTTCCAGTTTATGTTAACAGAATTAAATATAGTTTGGAAATAAATAAGGGGAAATTATGTCCAAAATTCAAGAAAAACTGCTTAGATAATAAATATCTACTAATGTAAATCTTACGAATATAGATTGATTTTGTATCACAGTCAATAGAACACGATTTGTCTACATCAAGAAACAAGACAAAAATGACCAAAACGGTCCCAATAAATCCAATCTGTAAATAACTCAATCCAACCAATAACAAATTTTGTAAGGTCATCAAAACAAATACCAGGGACAATTAATCAACCTCCTCGGTTAATCACATTACCGAATCCCAAAATTAGTGAAAGGCCTAAACGGATACAAAAGATGCCTAGAAAATTGGAAGATTAGCCTACGATTTAACCTAATAACAATTTTTTCCCTCCACCAATGAATTTAGTTGTTTTATAAACCAACAATGGTCTATAATACGCAAAATTAATAATTAGGGAAAATATTTATTGTAGGGTACAGAGTGTAGGGACGGGACCTGGAAAGAGGGGACACTCTGTATATATCAGTAAGTGTGACATATATATGGTTTGGGAAATAAGTTTAATTTTTATACGTCTATGTTTCAAAAAAGCAGGGCCGGAACTAGAAGATTTGTCAGGGGGGAGGTGCAAAGATCAGTTTGCCGCCCCCATCACCCCTCCCTCCTCCCTCCCCCACTATTAAAATACAATACCTCCGTAAGCTATTTTTTACATGCGGTAGTTGAAATTACACACCATATGTATATTATGAAGATGTTTCATTTATGAAAAGCACTTATTTATTACATTAATACACTTATACATGAATAATACAAATATTTTTTTTGTATTTGTAACTCAATTGCAAATACGCAAAAAATTACGTCATAAATGTCATTTTAGCTTGGTCGGAAGTTGGAATGTTATTTATTATTTTACACAAACGGGCTTTTAAGCCCAATTTAAACAAAATTAACAATGTTATAAGAAAACAATTAAATTACAATAGAATTAAAGTAGATTTAAAGTAGTAAAATGATTACATTAAAACAATATATATATATATATATATATATATATATATATATATATATACACACAGTACTAACACCATTAGATTCAATCAAGATAATTATCACAATTAGACAATTGATTGTCAGTTAGAATAAACTATAGATATAAATATACATTAGGAATATTTAAAAGGAATAATTTTAAAAAAATGTATATATTATCACAATGAGATTAAATAAAGATAATTATCACAATTAGACAATTGATTTTCATTATAATTCAATATAAATAAACTATAGATATAAATATACATTAGGAATAAAACTAAATAGCAAAAGTTTCTATTGTAATTTATATATTACTAGCCGCTCCACCCGCCCTCCGGGTGGGTTCGTGACCGGCATCAGCGCTTTGCTCGCTAAGGGGGTTGAATAACCAGAGTTAAACCTCAGATTCGTTTTCCCCGGTCCAAAAACCCCCGGATTCCGAGTTTGGTACAAATCTATCAAGATTTCCTTACAGAACCGCAGATTCGAGTTACTTGGTCCAAAAACCTCGTAAATACGGGAAATCGGAGTTGTTGTCTACGTTGGTATATCTTTTTGTGCTTTAGCGGCTAATCGGTGGGTCGAATCGCAAAAATGTAAGTTCGCAAACCTTATTTGTTCGTCCTGGCGAGCTGAATCGAATGACACCTTGGGCGGGCAGATCGGAAAAAATTTGAAAATCTTGCACGTTTACGCGCAAGCGCGGTGCATTGGTAGACTAACCCTCCTATGTCCTTCTCGCTTCTCCGGGTAACCAAACGCCTAGATACGTTTCGAAATGTCCAGCTGTTTTGGCGTGATTGACGCACAAACAAACAGACACTAAATTCAAAATCCACTCAGATCGTTTACATTTCATCTGAAACGAATAACTACTAAAGAGGAATTTTTCAAAAATATTCAAGGAACACGAAAATCGGCTTCAGCTTTAGTGAGATAGATATAATAAAGTATTAAAAAATTATTAAATAAATTATGCAAAAAAATCAAATAAAATAAACAATATTGATTGTATTGTTATTATTTTGAAAACGTTTTTTAATAACTTATTATTTTTTTATAATCTTTTCAAATTTTGCCGCCCCCTGAAATCTGCCGCCCGGGGCACGTGCCTCCCCTGCCCCGCCCTAGTTCCGGGCCTGTAATCACTCATTAAGAGATTGAATCAGAAGTTCTACAAAGAGAATCGGTATTTTCAAACAAGTTATGATCGTAAAATTCACCTAAGCAACAATACATGTAGCCTAGTTTTTATCTTAACATATGTGGTCTCGTCTGCAGAATTGTTATATTTTTCAAATGTTTATGAGGATTGTTGGGCATTATAAAAAGGTCATTATAAAAACGATCCATTCATTAACACGATTAACACTCGATACATTAAGCTTCGATGGATTCAAAATGTTCGCGTTTAACTTTTGACAATAGTTGTTCTAAAGTTTTAACATATTCATCAACATCTTTTTCAATAGATTGAACTCTGAAAATTTCCTTACACTAATCGATATAATTAGTAATATATTCCGATTTTAAATGCTTTTTTATCTTTATTTGTCTTGCCCAATTAGATTTAGTTACATTTTTATTACAAGTTTCACAAAAAATTAGTCATAGTATTATTTGATTCTCCATCTCCTTATATAGAATTGATATTTTATCGATGTAAGAACACCTAATTTTTGAAATTTTATTAATTTCTATTGTTTATACAAAAGTTTTGTTTAAAATCTTCTTCTATAGTATTGTTTAAAATATCATAAATTAATTTTGCATGAGATATAATTACAACATTTTAAACTGTCATATCAGTTTCGGTAGGTTTAGAAAAATCAACTTGAAGCATAATATTATTCCTTGATCTTGAAATGTTATCTTTTAGTGTAGTCGTTTCAATAACTTAACCGCATTTGTTATGCTGAAATGAGAACGTTAATTACAGCATAGCCAAATCTTCAGCGTAAACTATTTTGAAATCTTTGTACATTTCGTACGCGATTGCACAATTACCTTAATCGAGATCTAAATTTATCATCTCATCGGGATAATTATCTTCATTAATTCGAATCCGGATATTTTTCACTAGCGCTGAACTGAAACTAGAGTGAATAACCCAATTCACCAATTTGGATTCTATTGGGATCTTTTTTTAAAACGAATTGAATAACCCCAAATCTATATGTTCTCCTTTCAACATTTTTGGAGGCAGACTTGATACGAATCTTATCAAATTCAGCCCCCTTTGGGTAACATATTATTTTTCGATTTCCTTATACCAGAAATTCAATATACAGTACTCATTTTCTCGTTGTGAAAATTATTGTTTCCATCTTTTTCTTGTTCATACATAGGCTATAGTTGAGTCGGTTTAATATCATTCAAATTTGTATATATTCGATATCACTTTCATTGTATTATTTAATTCTTCCTCCTAGTTTTTAGATCTTCTACTAGATTTTGGTCTTTTAGTTGAGCGATTATTACTTTGAAACGGTTAATTGAGTCGGTTGTCTACAATATATCTATATAATTTAAATAATCACCAATATCATATAATGTTAGACCAGGATGAGTGTCAAATTCCTTGCAATGTTATTATGATTTACAATTCATTGGGATCACAAATTATCCTTTACCCCACCACTCGTGGGCTTCGGCGGCTCATTTAAGCTTCTATTGAATTGTTGGTCCAATTAGTTAGAAGTTTAAATGAGCCATTATGCTGTATAATTCACACTAATTCACGTTGATGCATTTATACAAGTTAATAATATAAGATTTAGAGAAAATATTAGGGATCAAACCAGTGTAAATCAATAGAAATGAGTAGAACTTGTGAAAAGTTTAATCTCAAAATGAATAAAAACAAAAACAAACTTTAAACAATAAACACTTTATTTGTTAGAGAAGTCGAATCGCGAGGTTTCAAGGACTTCCGTGTATTCAGTTGATCAGTGCCAAGTAAACTTACTGATTTTATTGCGCAGCTTCTGTCTTGTAGTATTTTACATTTTAACAGTGAACAAGTGTAACTGTTACAGAAATAATAATTTAGTCCGTATGGATTATTAACTCCATAAAACTTGAAGATGTGACAATTCATAAACGAAAACATCAAAAAATTATTGGAGTAAGAAAGGTTTTATAATAGTTTTTTAATTAAAAACTTCCCGTGTTCCCGTGAGAAAGTATTAAAAAAAAATTCAAAATGTTTTATTTGGAGTTTTTCCTACAATTGCTTGTTGTTATGATTAGTTCACACCATTATTAGCGTCCATAGGTATAACCAAGAACCCTAATAATTGCACGAGCGTATATATGTCCGTCTGTGTGTCTGTAAGTCGCAACCAGTCTACACAAAAAAGACGATAAATCCTTTATATTTCAAACTTTGCATTTATATTCTTTGTATTGTCTTACATACAGGAAAAATACAGCAGTTACAAAAATGACCTTGGGGTAGTTAAGGGGCAAAAACTATCTAGTAAAAAAAAATTTCTTTTTTTAAATATTACGTGTGAGGTATCAAATAAAACTTTAAGTTATTTTGATTAGGAATATGTATGTTTATTTGACGTAAAATTAATATGTTGGTGCTACGCAAAATGTGAAACGTCAGAAATAATGTCTCTTCCCTCTAACTTGAAGACGGCGTGACATTACAAATATGAAATAAAAGTATTTGGATTTTAAACGAAACTGCAATGCAAAAATATATTATAGTTTTTGTGGAAAAATATAACTTAATTTAATCTTTTACTAAGAAATGCATAACGTATAAAAAGGAGTTTTTGTGAGATGTGAGACAAACACTTCAATAACCATTAAAAGATGGATTGCATTTTTAATGATTTTTCTTTATTAGAGTTCATAGGTAAAATCAAGGACCTTTATCAATATTATGCATGTATTTCTCTCTGTCTGTACAATTTAAACTGCCGCTTAAAAGATTTCGACTTTATATAAGTAATTGTCTCTATATATCTAGGTCGGACCCTAAGTCGTGTAGTTGATAGTTTTTTTTAAATACTTGGGGTGTGCTCTGTAGGCCTACAGAGAATTTCTACGTGGGAGCCGTTTTAAAATGGAATATTAAATAAAAAAAACTGTCCTTTGGCTTAGTTACAAAGAAATGTATTCCCAAATTTCATAATGATTGGTACACATGTGTTTGACTGTAAGTGCGAACCACACATACAGACGAAAAACTCAAAGGTTGAGTTAAAACAGTGTCTCGATTCGCTCAGTCATTAATATAGGCTACTGCTTAATATATGTGTGTGGACATTCATAACAGACTGGGCCTGTCCGTAGGTCAAATCTATGTTCAGTTGTATTATGCAGTTCTAATGTGTGTGGACTGTTGGGATTGGTACTACTCCCTGGGTTCTTTATTTTCAATAAAATCAAATCTGTGGTTCAGTACTTAATTAATCTTTATAAACAATTATTATTAAGAATGACTTTCACCTATCTTATTACAATACAACAATATCCTTATTACTACTATTAATCCAGAATGACTCTAATTGTTGTGACTCACAGATCTGATTCTACGTTATATTTTAAAATTACTTGTCTCTGAATTAATTACAAGGTTTATGCACGAAGTTTGCACACACTGCTTGTCACTCGTGGATGCTCGTCTGAAGTCTCAATACTCCTAGGTAGCTCTACTCGACAAGTCATTCTGGCTATCTTCGAGAATTATACTTCTAGGTAGCTCTTACTCGACAAGTCATTCTGGCTATCTTCGAGAATTATACTTCTAGGTAGCTCTTACTCGACAAGTCATTCTGGCTATCTTCGAGAATTATACTTCTAGGTAGCTCTTACTCGACAAGTCATTCTGGCTATCTTCGAGAATTATACTTCTAGGTAGCTCTTACTCGACAAGTCATTCTGGCTATCTTCGAGAATTATACTTCTAGGTAGCTCTTACTCGACAAGTCATTCTGGCTATCTTCGAGAATTATACTTCTAGGTAGCTCTTACTCGACAAGTCATTCTGGCTATCTTCGAGAATTATACTTCTAGGTAGCTCTTACTCGACAAGTCATTCTGGCTATCTTCGAGAATTATACTTCTAGGTAGCTCTTACTCGACAAGTCATTCTGGCTATCTTCGAGAATTATACTTCTAGGTAGCTCTTACTCGACAAGTCATTCTGGCTATCTTCGAGAATTATACTTCTAGGTAGCTCTTACTCGACAAGTCATTCTGGCTATCTTCGAGAATTATACTTCTAGGTAGCTCTTACTCGACAAGTCATTCTGGCTATCTTCGAGAATTATACTTCTAGGTAGCTCTTACTCGACAAGTCATTCTGGCTATCTTCGAGAATTATACTTCTAGGTAGCTCTTACTCGACAAGTCATTCTGGCTATCTTCGAGAATTATACTTCTAGGTAGCTCTTACTCGACAAGTCATTCTGGCTATCTTCGAGAATTATACTTCTAGGTAGCTCTTACTCGACAAGTCATTCTGGCTATCTTCGAGAATTCCTACAGCAGCTTCCCTTGATCAAGCTTGTGCACTGACCAAGTTTTCTCCCACTCAAGGGTTTATATATCATTGTAGCATCAATGACGTCTGCCTTGCTTGCAAGGTAAGCAATTTCATCACTTTTCCAGCTGTCACAATAATTGTTGTCATACTGGCTCCTTAAAAAGAACTTGGACTATATTTCTAAATAAAACTATCCTAATTCGTAACAAGTCATTCAAACAGACTACACCTGTCCGTAGATCAAATCTATGCTCAGTTGTATTATGCAGTTATAGTGTGTGTTGACATCAAAACAAACTAGGCCTGTCCGTAGATCAAATCTATGTTCAGTTGTATTATGCAGTTCTAATGTGTGTTGACATCAAAACAGACTAGGCCTGTCCGTAGATCAAATCTATGTTCAGTTGTAATATGCAATTCTAGTGTGTGTTGACATCAAAACAGACTAGGCCTGTTCGTGGAGCAAATCTATGTTCAGTTCTATTATGCAGTTTTAGTGTGTGTGGACATTCAAAACAGACTACACCTGTCCGTAGATCAAATCTATGTTCAGTTGTAATATGCAATTCTAATGTGTGTTGACATCAAAACAGACTAGGCCTGTCCGTAGATCAAATCTATGTTCTGTTATATTATGCAGTTCTAATGTGTGTTGACATCAAAACAGACTAGGCCTGTCCGTAGATCAAATCTATGTTCTGTTATATTATGCAGTTCTAATGTGTGTTGACATCAAAACAGACTAGGCCTGTCCGTAGATCAAATCTATGTTCTGTTATATTATGCAGTTCTAATGTGTGTTGACATCAAAACAGACTAGGCCTGTCCGTAGATCAAATCTATGTTCAGTTGTAATATGCAGTTCTAATGTATGTTGACATCAAAACAGACTACACCTGTTCGTAGATCAAATCTATGTTCAGTTCTATTATGCAGTTTTAGTGTGTGTGGACATTCAAAACAGACTACACCTGTCCGTAGATCAAATCTATGTTCAGTTGTAATATGCAGTTCTAATGTGCGTTGACATCAAAACAGACTAGGCCTGTCCGTAGATCAAATCTATGTTCAGTTCTATTATGCAGTTTTAGTGTGTGTGGACATTCAAAACAGACTACACCTGTCCGTAGATCAAATCTATGTTCAGTTGTAATATGCAGTTCTAATGTGTGTTGACATCAAAACAGACTACACCTGTTCGTAGATCAAATCTATGTTCAGTTGTAATATGCAGTTCTAATGTGTGTTGACATCAAAACAGACTACACCTGTTCGTAGATCAAATCTATGTTCAGTTCTATTATGCAGTTTTAGTGTGTGTGGACATTCAAAACAGACTACACCTGTCCGTAGATCAAATCTATGTTCTGTTATATTATGCAGTTCTAATGTGTGTTGACATCAAAACAGACTAGGCCTGTCCGTAGATCAAATCTATGTTCTGTTATATTATGCAGTTCTAATGTGTGTTGACATCAAAACAGACTAGGCCTGTCCGTAGATCAAATCTATGTTCAGTTGTAATATGCAGTTCTAATGTATGTTGACATCAAAACAGACTACACCTGTTCGTAGATCAAATCTATGTTCAGTTCTATTATGCAGTTTTAGTGTGTGTGGACATTCAAAACAGACTACACCTGTCCGTAGATCAAATCTATGTTCAGTTGTAATATGCAGTTCTAATGTGTGTTGACATCAAAACAGACTACACCTGTTCGTAGATCAAATCTATGTTCAGTTGTAATATGCAGTTCTAATGTGTGTTGACATCAAAACAGACTACACCTGTTCGTAGATCAAATCTATGTTCAGTTCTATTATGCAGTTTTAGTGTGTGTGGACATTCAAAACAGACTACACCTGTCCGTAGATCAAATCTATGTTCAGTTGTAATATGCAGTTCTAATGTGTGTTGACATCAAAACAGACTACACCTGTTCGTAGATCAAATCTATGTTCAGTTCTATTATGCAGTTTTAGTGTGTGTGGACATTCAAAACAGACTACACCTGTCCGTAGATCAAATCTATGTTCAGTTGTAATATGCAGTTCTAATGTGTGTTGACATCAAAACAGACTAGGCCTGTCCGTAGATCAAATCTATGTTCAGTTCTATTATGCAGTTTTAGTGTGTGTGGACATTCAAAACAGACTACACCTGTCCGTAGATCAAATCTATGTTCAGTTGTATTATGCAGTTCTAAGGTGTGTTGACATCAAAACAGACTAGGCCTGTCCGTAGATGAAATCTATGTTCAGTTGTAATATGCAGTTCTAATGTGTGTTGACATCAAAACAGACTGCACCTCTCCGTAGATGAAATCTATGTTCAGTTGTAATATGCAGTTCTAATGTATGTTGACATCAAAACAGACTACACCTGTCCGTAGATCAAATCTATGTTCAGTTGTATTATGCAGTTCTAATGTGTGTTGACATCAAAACAGACTAGGCCTGTCCGTAGATCAAATCTATGTTCAGTTCTATTATGCAGTTCTAATGTGTGTTGACATCAAAACAGACTACACCTGTCCGTAGATCAAATCTATGTTCAGTTGTATTATGCAGTTCTAATGTGTGTTGACATCAAAACAGACTAGGCCTGTCCGTAGATCAAATCTATGTTCTGTTATATTATGCAGTTCTAATGTGTGTTGACATCAAAACAGACTAGGCCTGTCCGTAGATCAAATCTATGTTCAGTTGTAATATGCAGTTCTAATGTATGTTGACATCAAAACAGACTACACCTGTTCGTAGATCAAATCTATGTTCAGTTCTATTATGCAGTTTTAGTGTGTGTGGACATTCAAAACAGACTACACCTGTCCGTAGATCAAATCTATGTTCAGTTGTAATATGCAGTTCTAATGTGTGTTGACATCAAAACAGACTACACCTGTTCGTAGATCAAATCTATGTTCAGTTGTAATATGCAGTTCTAATGTGTGTTGACATCAAAACAGACTACACCTGTTCGTAGATCAAATCTATGTTCAGTTCTATTATGCAGTTTTAGTGTGTGTGGACATTCAAAACAGACTACACCTGTCCGTAGATCAAATCTATGTTCAGTTGTAATATGCAGTTCTAATGTGTGTTGACATCAAAACAGACTACACCTGTTCGTAGATCAAATCTATGTTCAGTTCTATTATGCAGTTTTAGTGTGTGTGGACATTCAAAACAGACTACACCTGTCCGTAGATCAAATCTATGTTCAGTTGTAATATGCAGTTCTAATGTGTGTTGACATCAAAACAGACTAGGCCTGTCCGTAGATCAAATCTATGTTCAGTTCTATTATGCAGTTTTAGTGTGTGTGGACATTCAAAACAGACTACACCTGTCCGTAGATCAAATCTATGTTCAGTTGTATTATGCAGTTCTAAGGTGTGTTGACATCAAAACAGACTAGGCCTGTCCGTAGATGAAATCTATGTTCAGTTGTAATATGCAGTTCTAATGTGTGTTGACATCAAAACAGACTGCACCTCTCCGTAGATGAAATCTATGTTCAGTTGTAATATGCAGTTCTAATGTATGTTGACATCAAAACAGACTACACCTGTTCGTAGATCAAATCTATGTTCAGTTGTAATATGCAGTTCTAGTGTGTGTTGACATCAAAACAGACTACACCTGTTCGTAGATCAAATCTATGTTCAGTTGTAATATGCAGTTCTAATGTGTGTTGACATCAAAACAGACTAGGCCTGTTCGTAGATCAAATCTATGTTCAGTTGTAATATGCAATTCTAGTGTGTGTTGACATCAAAACAGACTAGGCCTGTTCGTAGATCAAATCTATGTTCAGTTCTATTATGCAGTTTTAGTGTGTGTGGACATTCAAAACAGACTACACCTGTCCGTAGATCAAATCTATGTTCTGTTATATTATGCAGTTCTAATGTGTGTTGACATCAAAACAGACTAGGCCTGTCCGTAGATCAAATCTATGTTCTGTTATATTATGCAGTTCTAATGTGTGTTGACATCAAAACAGACTAGGCCTGTCCGTAGATCAAATCTATGTTCAGTTCTATTATGCAGTTCTAATGTGTGTTGACATCAAAACAGACTACACCTGTCCGTAGATCAAATCTATGTTCAGTTGTATTATGCAGTTCTAATGTGTGTTGACATCAAAACAGACTAGGCCTGTCCGTAGATGAAATCTATGTTCAGTTGTAATATGCAGTTCTAATGTATGTGGACCACACACTAGACTTGTCGATAGGGTAATATAATTATGTTCACTTGTGTTAAGCAGTTCTAAAGTGTTATTAATAGAATTGGTAAATTAATAATTTGGGATTATCTAATTACCTCATTAGTAAGGGGTCATTAAATCTTATTTATCCATCCGATAATTTCGTTGAACCGTTAATTAATTTAATTATTCTGGCTGTCCTTTAGAGTTAATCGGTGAACATTTATTAATGTCTATTAGAAGAATGGGTTTGGGTTTAGGGCAGAACATTGTGCATTGCAAATCATATCGTACAGAACATATCTCTGTTGAACTTGTTAAGTTAAACAAGTTGTTGGCCTCCATCATTAAAAGTAAGTAGTCATACACAGTTTTAATAAAACTTCTAATGATGCTTCCAATCGCTACGCTTGTGTCGCCAAGTTGTCCCTGGTGGCCCTCATATTTTTTCTAATATAAAATTCTATCTCCGAAAATCCATGGTCCATTTCCCCCCAAATAATCTTGTTATTATTTGTCGTAGTTTGATGTTGTTGTACTTTAAATGAATATAAATTGTACTACTGAAAAATATGAAAAAGTGCACTGTTTAAATGAAGATATTGTGGAATTTTTCTGAATTTCAAATGGTTTCTATTTGGGGACATGTATCCCACTTTCGCATACCTTTATCTTGTTATTGTATAAGTAAATAAAAAATTGGCGTAGTTCAAAACTTATTGATATAACCATTATGAAATTTTCATGATGGCTCAATTTTGGTATAAACTGGCGAAATATTTTTATTAAATATCACGAAAAACATGGGGTTGCATTTCGTCAAAAGTTGTTCAAAATCAAAAGTTGAAATTCACTGGGAAACCAGGGCCATTTTATTCACAGCTGTATTGAAATTGTACAGGTGTTACATTTAACTTTAACTAACAACGGCACAAAATGTTTTGAACCCGTTTTTTAGATGAATAGTCAAAATGTTCGTTAAAAAAAACTAAAAAGAGAAAAGGTTGGTTTTCAGTGCATTTTTGCCGATATTGTTATTATATTTTCTTATTGGGTTTAATTTTAGGTCACACAAAGAAACACACAAATATAATATGCTAAGGAAATATGCATATAATATACTTATGTCTTGTAGACAGATTGTATCAAGTGTTTAACGACAGTGGTCAACGATCATTTTCGTTTTTGATATTTTAGAGTCGAACTTTAATTTCCCTTTATTTGTGATGTGACACATTGATTTAAATTAGTTTTCATATTTAATTAAATTTTTATAAAAATCGTCAATTCGTTTTTGCTGTGCAGAGATAACGAACGAATGACATCTTTTTCAAGTACGTTTTTGACCTTCAAAACGAATATATTTTAAAGAAAATCTCGAAATGGTAGTTTTACGTCCAGAGAGACGTGACTTTTCTACTTATACATGTGAAAAAATCAAATCAAAATAAATTCAAACCAGGTTATTTATTTCAATAACAATTTGTGTCAACTAGTAGGAAAAAACTATTCACCACTAGAATGGCAGCATCAATTTGAATTTATAGTATTATAGTTCTATTTACTCGTATATAGCAGTAATATATAGCAACAAACCAATCATTGTTCATAAACATTGCCAAAGTTGCAGAAATAGTTAAGTCTGCACTACTTCGTCCAAATACTGTTAAAGTAAAGTAGTGTCATCAGCAAATAATACTGATTTTGAATAATAAACCTTTTGAGTTAAATCATTTACGTAAATTGTAAAAAAAGTAAAGGCCCCAAAATTGAACTTAAAGGCACACCATGAATTACTCACTCCAATGTAAACTCATAAGAGTCTATAGAGCTGCCAGTATAAACTACTTTCTATTAAGAGATAGTCTCTCGAGTGTGAGAATAGCCTCAGTTGCAAATGAGCAGTGGATACGCATCTGTAAAAATAAATGTTAGATGGAATACTCTGGAAATGTTCATTTAGAACACAAAATGATCCATAGTACAGTTATAGAAGTGACTGTAGATTTATTCAAAACTGATCGAGTTATTTAATGGGTGATAACAGACTATATTTTACATATGACACATTGTTGATAATGTGCAATTATTGATTAATGTTTGAAATTGTCTGATAACAAGGTTGATGTTCAGATTGTGGCCTAATGACTGGAGTAACACGTGTTTATCTATATCTCTTATCCTGTAGTGTGTTCATATACGTTAATCAAGTTTCATAAATACGTTTACAAATATTATTGTAAATTCAATACTTGCTAGTAAAAACGTATAAGCGAAAAATCAAATAATTAAAAAAATCAATAAATACATACGTAAGGGCTGAAAAATGAGTAAAAATTAATATCAATGTCGCATATGCGAGGTAATTAATTTGGAAACTCAAAATTGCAGCAATTAAACGTAAAGTCAAGTGAGAAGGCTACGCCCTGTACTGGGAAGCGACTAGGATGGTTGTATCCAACTTGCGGTCAGTCCAATTTGCGGTCAAGGGTAAAACCGTCCATTTTGCGGTCACCCCAAAAATGTCGTGGGCTAATCGAAAGATATTTGTCCAATTTGCGGTCACATATTTGAACCCCATATAGTGAGCCTAGTGCGGCACTGTCTCAAACACTAGGTTGTAAATCGTGTCTAACAGGTTTGGCCGGAGTATTTTAAGTATTGACATTTATTTATGTTTGGCCTCGTCCCCCTAAAGTCGTGTTGAAGATTTGAAGTGGGGGAAACGTTTACCGAAATTCGTCGTATGCCATTTGTTTTTTTTGATTCAATTCAATGTTTTTTTGAGTCAATCCAAATTTATCTAAAGTCTTATTTTAAAAATGTCTGGGACTGGCGAACCTTTAGTACGAAGTATGCTTGTAATGCGAAAGAGTATATTCTATAAATATTAGTATCTATTTTTGTTGTAGCTCTCTCCCTCTCTATTTATATATGTATACAGTGTTTGTTTATTATTCCCCCTTTTTAGGCTCTATTTAAGTGAACAGAGTCGTTTGTTCGTTCTGACTGACTATCCTCTCGTCAAAACAGTGAATTTGGTAAGTATATTTGTTTGGTCCTGAAAAGGACCGTTTGTTTAAGGGAAAGAGCTTACGCTTTCTTTTCCGTCTTCTTGGGGAGGAGGACAGCCTGAATGTTGGGCAACACACCGCCTTGTGCGATTGTAACGCCGGACAACAGTTTGTTCAACTCCTCATCGTTACGGGTGGCTAACTGCAAATGACGAGGAATGATTCTGGTCTTCTTGTTGTCACGAGCAGCGTTGCCAGCCAACTCGAGAACTTCGGCAGCCAAGTACTCCATAACTGCTGCCAAGTAGACCGGAGCACCGGCTCCTACTCTCTCGGCGTAATTTCCTTTCCTCAGAAGCCTGTGGATTCTGCCAACCGGGAACTGTAGACCGGCACGTGAAGATGGCAAACGACTTGATTTGTGATTAGTAATTAACTATCTCTCAAGATGTGACCGCAAACTGGAAACCCTTCCACCTCCAGAACCTTGATCATCCTTCATAAAACTACACTTGACCGCAAATAGGACTGACCGCAAGTAGGAGGACACCACTAGGATAGCTCAGTTGGTAGAGCATTGGCGCGTAAAGCCAAAGGTCCTGGGTTTCGATTCCCAGTCTAGGTCGTATATTTTTAACTTGAAATATTATGATAATTCTTATGCCCATGATTATTGACTCCTTGAATGAATATTTGGAACTAACTTTCTTGATATTTTCATTGTACTTGCCGATTTATCAACGGCCTTTTTTGAATTATATTCTAGTTGTCCGGAAAATTTACCAGATTATTTCTGGCTTACATCAGGCTTTCACAAACGTACTGTGAAATAAATCGCATTGTGACAGATAACAAATCGGCGCTGCAGGCTATTCAGAGGAGAAGGTATCTGTAAAAGTTTGTGTGTACAAGCAACAAATTATCCTGTCATTTTTATCTCCTGGTTTGTAGCAGTTATGATGTAAATATTATTAATTGGTATTATGGTGGAGCTTTGTTTTGTACAATATAACTATGTAGCTGGTTCAATATACGCGTACTAATAGTCTAATAATTACAACTGCTGCTACAGATTCTTGTTGTTGTAACATTAATAGAGCAAGTATTGTACTACTTACAATATTATTCTTTACTATGTCAATATAACCTTTCTATTTGTTGTGATGACAGATAGGTTATGTTTGTTATGTAAGAATTGGTACTGCATTAGCTGCAATACACATTATTAAAGACAATAGTAATAATTGTTTACACTGATGACCGACGGTACTTGATAGAATTCCATTTTAACAAATAAAACACATTTTTCTTTTGTAAAATTCTATAATTTATTTGGTCTAGCCGACCATGGTTTCGCCAGTTACGGCATTGACGAGGCTCTTACAAGACTGAATATGCCGTAACTGGCGAAACCATGGTCGGCTAGACCAAATAAATTATAGAATTTTACAAAAGAAAAATTGTGTTTTATTTGTTTCAATAGTAATAAACATTTTTTTCGTCATACTGTTTCAAAAACAGCTGTTTTCAGTACATGCATTGAGATGCTAAAGTTGTTCTTTTTAGTCCTAGGACCTAAAAACACCAGCTGAGGTCGTGGTCATCAGGTGTTACTTCGTTTATACGAATTAATTAACGATTATAAAGCATCTATAAAAACAACGGATACTCTCCATTGTAAATAACCGTTAAAACAGCTGTTACCATAGATTTGAAGATAAATAAGTTATAACATTTTAGTTTTTGTGCATTTTTTTTCTTATATTATTTGCAGTATAACGAAAAATAAAGTTCATCACTTGGACCAAAAGAAGCTTTTCGATTCTCGCTCATTTTCCTCGTTAAACTTGAGCTTGTATTGGAAAGCTTAACTTTTGGTCCTAGTGATAAATATACTATTATTACAATAAAGTCAACGGTTGTCTACTCGGTTCCGATTACTTTCAACAATTGTTAAACGCACATCATCAGAAAAAAGGATCTGTGTACGAGGGTATTGTATAACTACTATAGAATTCATATATTTCATAAGAGAAAACCGTAAAACGTATTTTATCTAGGTTTGCTGATTTATTACGTTAACAACAATAGAATAATGTTAGTTTTTATCGCTCAAAGAAGTTATGAAAACAAAAGTTAAAACAAGGAATTACAAAGCTCCATCCTTTTTGATCGTAATCATTATTTTTTTGCCGCAGGTTTTTAAATAAATGGGAATCAAGACGAGTGTTTTACAATCTTGAAACAGTAATTTTCTCATATCATCACGATGCGTAAGCTATACCCACACTACATAACATGTACGGTTGACGAACAATACCCTAGTACTTGAACAATTGAGCTTTGCTAATATTAAACCTCCCACACTACATGACAAGTAATTACTTAAGTACTTTAGCAATTGACTTTGTGGGGAAGTCATTTATGTAGTGAAATGCTGTACACGTTCGTAGTGTAAACGTATTTTAAGCTTTTGATTCCGTTGTGATAACGCATTGACAATTACTTTGGTATTTCACTGTCAAGGTGTCGTTTATAGCCGAGATACGATAAAGTTGTACATAAGAACTTCCGATCTACCACTTCTGTAAGAAAACATACCAAGAGGTCTTGTGCATTACGTAAGACTTCTTCAAACATTGACAGTCAGTCCCTCAGCGCTGAACCAGAAATCATGCTGTTTATCTCATAGAAATCAGAAGAATTCTGCATACGGATTTGAACTTTTATCCATATAAAATTTTAACTGTCCAAAAGCTAAGTAATCGTGGTAAAACAAATGGGACGATATTCTGTTAGAATTTTCTTAACTTGTTTACTAATGAATAACTGTTGATGAATGACGAAAAGCATTTTCATTTTCTGGCACAGTGGATAAACAAAATGTTCGTTACTGATCTGATTTAAATCCTCGGCAGAATCAAATGCGTCCTCATCACAATCCACATATACTGTCTTGTGTGGTATGGTGAGATTTGGAATTATATACTCTTATTTCTTTGAAGGGGATGGAGCGGGTGACGAGAGGTGACAGTAATTCTGCTTGGTACTCGACGCTTCCGAACTGTATCATCATGGAATTGGTTTGAACGTGGTGATGTTCAAGAATAATGGTCCATGGTAGTGGTTCGAGAAAAGTTCCATTTCCGCAACGCTCTCCACAGCTGTCAATGTGCGATTATTATCTCTGGAGTAATCTCAAGTCTAGAGTGTACATTAATAAATTCAACCATGCCAGACAGCTTACTTGCAAGCAACGATACGAAATCTGTGCTTCAGACTACAGGAAGACATTTGATATATGTAGGCCTACTATTTAAAATGTGATTAATATGAAGTTATGCCCTCAAATGGCATTATATTATTTGGAATTACATGACGAAATATATATATGCAGGTATATATATTATAACAAATTTGCACTTCACACAATTATAGAATTTAACTTTATTTAATTATTCATTATAAAATTAATTTTTAAACACATTTACAATCAAAATCAATTATAGTCCAATCTGATGCACTTTTTACTTATATACTAACGTCTTAACCTACTACTTATTCTAAGTACATAGTTAAATAAAATTCTAATTCTACCATGTCTTAACCTAAATAAAGAAATAAGAGTGCATCATATTTTTACTTTTAAAATTATTACTTTTAATTTATTATTATAAAATGCTCCGGCTAACTGAAATGTACTATTAATTTCATTTAATTTAATTTATCTTTACGGGTTCGTGAGGTTCTTTGGTGACTATAATTTACATATAAAATATAATTTGGTGGTAGTTTATTTAATTCAGATTGTCCATTAATTTTTACTTATCGCTTGGAAGTTTTATCGCTGCTCCGATGTTCCTGGTTCCGTTGTTCCTGGTTCCCGTGTAGACTGCCAGTAGATGGGTTGATTTGCCTTGATCTTTTCGACGAACTTCTTTTCTTCTTACACTTATTTCTCACTCACTTTCGTGACGACGATTTCACACACTTCTATGACGATGATTACTTTTAAACTTATAACGACGATTATCTTTTAAAACTTATAACGACGATTATCTTTTAATCTATTCTTCGGAGATTACTATTAATACTTATATAAAAAAAACGACGCAGATACTATTTTATTTTTACTTTTGATCTCGGCTAAATCTTTCACAATCGATCTTCTAAAGAAACACTTGCTCCGGAACTCCCTCCTTCAAACAGTAACAACCAAACAGAATGAACGAAAGAACCCCGTGTGCTTCCTTTCCACCCCTATATATAGATTCTAATTTCAAACGCTTTCTTCCGATCATCTTCCTTCACTGGCTTATTTTAAATCTTGGACGTTACTTCGAGACTGATGCAATTTATTTCATTGGTCCATTTCAAACATTTTCGGTTGAAGGCATTGACTTTTGGAATGGTTTATTTGACTTCTTGATGTCTGTGACTAATGTTAAAATAGTTTTTCTAGCTGTCAACCCTTTCAACTCTTTACAATTTATGGTCTGCCGAGCACTGACCTTTTGGGAGCCCTCTATTTCGTTATAATATATATATCTTATATTTTACATTAAATTTTTTAAATTGTCAGGTTTTATGACCATTTAGTTAAAAACTGTAGAAATTAGTGTCTTTCACAACAGCACGAAGATATTAGCTGTGTAGTTCAAATTATTTGTTACTTACCACACCTTTTTTGATGCATTATGAAACTAAGTACAATAATAATATAAGTACTGAGTAATTATAAACTAAGTACAATTATTTCTCAATTTAACCGTTTAAACGTTTGCAATCAAAACTTTATTCCACCCTTCTCATAAACAAACGTAGTTGTTTTGTAAATATCCTGAACTTCTAAACAGTTTTTCATTGTTTTTTTGGTCGAAACTTTATCCATAAACCACTCCCCCCCCCACTCTTATTTCTTTGAATTAACAGGCTACAGAAAAGACAATCATGGGTGTGACAATTCCAAAATAGGCTACTCCTGCTGGATCTACATTTTTCTTTATGTAGTCTTGTGTTAGATCCCTCTCTCATGCGTTAAAATTATTTCAATTTTATAGAAGAAATGGTTCGCATACCAACACATTTTGTAGACATTTAATAATTACAAAACTTGTTAGTTCGCTTTCTCCTAAAGAATTATTGGTTCAAAGAGACGTCATAAAAAAGTTTTAGGAAGGGTTAAAGATTGATATTGGTGTAGCCTACAGTGTGCCTTTAACGCGACACAAATAAATAATAGACGGAAAGTAACGAGTGACCAGGCACAACTTGGACCAGTACGTTCAAGTGACCCTCCCACATGACACAACTGGTCTACCACTTGTACATGTTTATACTGGAATATGTAGTGTGGGAGCGGAATTGTGAGAAGGTTCTTAAGTATAGTAAATAGTTGACTGTGACGTCATCCGAGGGTCAAAAAGTATTGTTTTGTTATAAATAGTTTTGAGATGTCCATACTGGCACATTAAAATGTTACTCAGAACTCCGTCAAATTGTACTAGTTAAATCGAAAGTGTATTCATGAACCGAATTATTTTATCATTTTAGTTTTAAGTAAGGAAACTCTATTATGTGTTATTCTCAATCGTTTGAAGTGAAAACAGAGAAGTTATATAAACTTTTTCTGTTAATAACTCCTATTATATATTATAATCTCTTTTTAGAAATATACGGAAGTACTTGTGGGAAATAAAAAAAAACTTTAAAACTGTAAGAGAAGTGTTTGTAATTGGTTTTAAATGATTTAATGCATTCCCCCCCCCCATCTCGCATCCTAGCACAGTTTCCCATAAATTGATTGTTTGGCATAGTTTATTGTATTATTGTTTTGTAAATTTAATAATTCATTGTTTTTGTTAAGTTTAGTCAGTTGGGTTTTTGTGTGTTCTTTTGTTTATTATATTTTTTCTTGCTGTTTCAAGACAAAAAACCTCTCATTCACCATCGCCTTAAAATATGGGGGGGGGGGGAGAACATAAAATAATGACTCCTAGTCGTCGAATATTCTAATAGCGTCAGAATCAGAAAAGATTAAGAATTGGTCAAGAAAGGCCTGATATGATAGATAGAGAGGGGTCTAACCTAAGACTACGTGGAAGAAGTTGTAGATCCTGGGTTTCCTCGGGATTGCAAAGCTCCTGAGTGCTTTTATTTATTATAATTATAATATAAATAGTTTGTTCTTTTACTACTTTTGAATTTATTCAGTTTTCTTTTTAGCTCTGTTTGCTTGTTGCTGTTAAAGCATGTACAGTAGTATAATATTTGTTTTTGTTATTTTCTTTCTTTTTAAAGACATAAAATAAAAAAGAAAAAGCCTAAACAACGAAAATGATTGATCTCCATCTCCCATAAAACGCGGTAGATATCGACATCGAAGATATTACACTACAAAATTGAAACAAATGATTTTTAAAAAAAGTTGGTAAAATTTGAAGATTATTATTAAAGTCAGTGCACCAAACCACAGATAAGAGAAAATTACTACCCGAGAGTAATTTCCAAAAAGAATAAATCTTTTTTAAATTCAGTTTGTAGCATTCGAAAATATGTCATAAATTTGATCAAAATGACTTTGGGAAATTTTGAAATATAAGAACTAGCCACAATGATGTCTTTCTTTTAAGACATATAGGTTAGGCTAGGTTAAGTTAGGTTGGGTTATTGTTAACAACTCGTGCTCACGAACAGGCCACATGCTTATTTCTAAACTTTAATTTCCAAGGTTTGTTTATTTTGTATTTTTTCTTCTTCATACTTGTATCTTGTATTAAATAAATAAATATGATTGGGACTAAACACTAGTGCAGTCACAATCCACTTCGGACATGATGTAGGCCACATTCCAGTAAAAGTGTAATGACATTCGCTTTGAACTTCTTCCAAGGAATTTCCTCACGTCTTCTGTCGTCTTATGTTAGTTTATTTAATCAAGTTACATAACACTTCTATCCTTATGACTGGCCTCATTAACTCACTGATTCATCATTGTTCACAGCTCTGTTTCGAAAATGTTTGGTATTTACTGTAAGACTTCATTGCAAAATTACGATTTTGTCGAAATCATATTTCACAATTTTGATTAAGTGTCACTCAAATATAGGTTTTTATAATACAAACAGAATTTATACGGTTATTATCTGAAAGTTAAGGTATATAATTACGAAAATTATGAATATTTATAATTCAGTAAAATGAACAAAAAGTAAAAGTTACAAAATGTTACAATTTTGGTCAGAGTCTCGATAATAATAAATATAAGCAAAATTTTAAATTTGGTTTTTTCCTTCTTTTATTTATTATGGACAAGAAGTAGGAAAGAGTTTATTTATAAAATTTATTAAGTTTTATATTTATTTTCGGGATTTAAAAACAAAAATAAGATTTTGTAGTGCATGAAAAGATTAACGAAATCAAACAATCGGTCCAAACGTTTAGGTTGAAGAAACAATACATTTACTTGGTGTTTCTAAAATTTTGTATACATTTATTCTTATATATCTCTGATTAAAGATAATTTTGCTCAAGTGTAGCCTTGAAGGATCCAAATAAAACATATTGGTCGCAATCTCTCCAAAATGTTATTACTAAATACCAAAACAATTCTGCCATGTGACTGTTAAAAAGACGTAATTTTTCAAAATCAACTATACCGATCTTGTTCAAATTTAATTACAATATGAATATGAATGACGCAACCAGTGTACAAAATTGTAAGTAAACAAATATTACTACAAGAATTAATTGACAAAAGAAAAATAAACCTGGACTGCCGTCATTAAAAACTAGATTTTAATTAAATACGATGACGCTGAAAACACGTTTATGACACAGGCGAAGCAAATTTAAATATATAAATAATTTTCACAGACGACATTCATGCTTAAGCTTCACTTCTCGACTGACAAATAGATTTTGTTGGTATTTTGGAGGAATTAGTGAGAAAGGTTGTGTAATATTTCCCCAACTTTTATTTATTTATTTTTTAAAGAAATGTCGTCATTTACAGAGATTTGTAAAGTGAATATATAAAGATGCTAGCATTTTTCTATTTAACTGATGATCTAAATATAATCATTGTGGCTAGTTCTTATATTTCAAAATTTCCCAAAGTCATTTTGATCAAATTTATGACATATTTTCGAATGCTACAAACTGAATTTAAAAAAGATTTATTCTTTTTGGAAATTACTCTCGGGTAGTAATTTTCTCTTATCTGTGGTTTGGTGCACTGACTTTAATAATAATCTTCAAATTTTACCAACTTTTTTTAAAAATCATTTGTTTCAATTTTGTAGTGTAATATCTTCGATGTCGATATCTACCGCGTTTTATGGGAGATGGAGATCAATCATTTTCGTTGTTTAGGCTTTTTCTTTTTTATTTTATGTCCGTTAGACTAATGAAACAAGATAGATTGGACCAACTGAACCATGCTTCTCTCTTTATACTTATGTGTATGGGTTTTGCGAGAAATTTGTACAATAAGGTTCACATTTCTGTGAATTATACTATTTTCCCATCCCCACACAAAATGTAAGATCGTGCCGAGTACATTTCGTACGTTTATGACCTTGAGAATTGCAAGAATTAACTATAGTCATACCGTTCGGCGGTGATACCTAGAGGATTAGGAGAGTTCTCGGAACTCAACTCACCTTCCCAACGCGCTCGCCGGACAGGCCGGTGGGAAACAATAACTCACCTCTGGCGCTGTCCCACAGTAGCAAAATTTTGTTTGTTTGAAATTTAAATTTATTTTTATCAAGTTTGTTTAATTCTTCATAATATTCTAAAGAAAATGAGTCCAAAAGCTACCGAAATGCATCTGTATTATGTTATTATATTGTAGAATTAAAAAATAGAGAGCTCATGGTTACTGTTATATAATTGTGTGTTTTAAATGTAGTTTATGAAGCATTTTGGTCGCGTTTGGGCTCATTTCCCTTAGAATTTTATGTAGAATTCAATAAACTTGAACTTTTTAAGTTTGAACTTGACATAAAAAAAGTTGTAGTAGTGTAGGACAGTGCCAGTAGGTGAGTCATTGTTTATGACCGGTCGTCACGGCGCGGAGAGGGTCTGGAGGGTGAGTTGAGTTCCGAGAACGCTGGGTATCACCGCTGAACGGAAAGACTATAGTTGAGATTTAATTGAAGCCTACGTTATGAAAAGCAGGTACAGTGATACGCAGATACGAGGCTAATATAAAGATAACAAGAGAAATATGACGCACAAATAACATAATAACAATGTTTGAGGTTTAGTCAACATAATAACATTAACTTTATAACAGTATAGACAAGGCGTGTACAACCTCGGTGTGAAGTGACAGTCACTTTGAAGATACCCGCGTTTTTTCTATCCATAACTCGGAGCTATTCCTGACTGCCGGTATACTTTAATAGTTTAATCGAAAAACTTTACCTCGGTGTTTTTTGTGTGTATTCAGAATTGTTTCATATTTTTCTATTCTATACTGGAACTTTATGATATACTAGTATTTATGGTATACTAATTTATTATATCCAGAAATGCAAAAGTTGGTTGTAGGCATTGTATGGGTAACCTATTGTATGGTAAAACCAAGTCTATATTACAACGGGCTCTGTGAAAACCCATTTTAAACTACTTAGGGGTCGAATTTCGAAAAATTCCTATTTGTAGGTCGTCAGAAAAGGAAAATACTATGTAAATTTTATGTTGTTAGGTTTAGAGTTTGGGCTGGACGTTGATAAGTTTATTTTAACATATGTTTATATAGTCTATATTATTAATTATCAAGTTAGACGATTCTGGTATTAAAGTTTGATGCGCATGGTACTAATGATGGATTGCTCATATTTTATTATATTTTAATCGAAAATTTACCATTAATTGTGTACAGTACATAAAAACTAGTAGAGACGGGAGTTAATTTAGTCTCGAAACGCAGTGTATTATTCTTCATGTACATAAATGATGACAAATGTCCGATTAAATCATAGTAATAATACTTAGGCTAGGCTATTTTTTAATTACAAAATTTACTTCTTTTTCGCTTTAATAGCAACTAGAGCTGTGTGTTACCTATAGACCATATACAACCGATACTGCCCCTCCCTCCATACACTCACTACCGAATGACATTGTGGAGTCAAGAATGTTGAGGGTATTTTCCTCCCTATGACGCCACTGACACTTGAGACATAAGGCCTAACTAACTAGGCCTGCCGGATAGCTTTCGGTCGGGTAATGTGTGGTCAGCAAGTCAAAATTCCCGTTGCCGTTGTTCTAGATTCGCTACTAATTGTAGCTCTTCATGAAGGTGGGTCAACTCCGTAAATGTTTGAGCCCCTACGGAGGATTGAATCCGGAATTTCTCAGTTGTGAACCCACTAGCTCATGATTTCACAAGCATATTGATGTATTGGACACTCATTCTTAGGTCTCATGTCATTCCTAGGTCATTTCTGATTCTCTACATCTATTCTATTCGTATATTATAATTATATTTCATCTCTTTCTCCTCATATCGCACCCCTTAACCAGCGTCCCTAGAACAACGTGAACGAAAACGTTTATTATTTATTCATAATGACTGTTTATAATCAGGTAAACATTTGCGTAGCTGTGTTTGTCATTTTGTCTCTCTTTACTTGGGTGTCACAATGGAAAATCTCACAGTGTTAATCACGCCCAGGAACCACAGTTCAAGCCTGATGGCCCACGCAGTGGTCTGTGACCTCAATAATACATCTCTGGAATCCGGAAGTCAACAACACCACCAATCTAAAATCTAATTATAATTGTTAGCGCATGATTAGTTTTAGAATACTGTATTAGTCTGGCGACAGAAATTAGGCGGATTATCAAAGTAGAACACTGACGAGTAGAAAATTTATGTTGAAAGTCTCATTTTATGAAGAAGAAATTATTAAAATTAACAAATATTCATTATAATCCAATAAAAAGATATAATTTTGTATAATCTCGAGAACGAAATATT
This sequence comes from Aphrophora alni, assembly GCA_963513935.1. Lineage (NCBI taxonomy): Eukaryota > Metazoa > Arthropoda > Insecta > Hemiptera > Aphrophoridae > Aphrophora > Aphrophora alni. Next base: position 73,455,152 of record OY740769.1, read on the forward strand.
TCTATATTTAAAGGGAAAATATTGTGATTTTGCGTTAAGCCGATTTCAAGAAAAAAGGTTTCAATATTTAAAAGCAACACTTGTGGAAATTCAATCACCAATGAAAAAAAAAAAAAACAGAGGTTCAAATCTGCGTTGTTTCACTCATTTAATAATAATCTTTGTGAAATTCCTTTGGCTTTATAATAATTTACGTCTTAACTAAAAAATTTAGGGTGACTGTTGTGTAAAAGAAAAACAAACCGAAACTACAATTACATGCAAATCAGTTAAGATGATATATTTTCCTTTGAGTCCTTAGGAATTTTGCCATTTAATTCCTAAGGACTCAAAGAAAAATTATTGATTACAATTTCTCCTAAAACTCTCCGTTATCGAAAATAAAGCATTGTCGCCGGCATAGGTGGCATATCTCAAATTCGTCCAAAACCATTTTGATATAAATTGTGTTAAAATATTCAGATTAGTGAAAGAAATCATTTTTATAGAAATAAATTATAGTTCTTAAGTATTTTTTTATTTTCTAAATAAATAATTAAATTTTGTTTTTAATTGTATGGCAGTTTATTTTCATTTTTAATCGATTACTCCCAATTCGGAATTTTATGAAAGATATCATTCAATGGTTCTACTAGACATGAAAGTAGAGCGTGGAAGTTTTTACAACATAAATCTTTTACATACCGTATATATATTGGAGGCCCGCCAAATTCCAACCCACGCTCCTCAGTGTCTAACAGCACTTCCAGTGAACTTGGATATTGTTCAATATATGACCATTTAGGGTCGATTAACCGTTAGGACAATGTCGATGAACACAATCAGAACATGTTACATACCATTACAATCCAGTGAGATGGTTGGTTTATGTAAAATGACTGGGTGAGTACCGTGAATTTCTCTCTCAACTTGTTACTTCCTCACAAATGTGTGTGAAGCTGTTATTTGATGGGTCAAAAACCAAAGTTAAGTTTTCATTTGTTTTGAGATCTTCCTAGAACCCAAGTATGTTTGACGTCTGTTCAGTGGTACAGCCCAAACAAGTGGACATATTTGATCAAATTGGACGTGTTTTTACCATATCTTGATCCAATTCTTTTTTAATTACTCAAAATTATATGAAATTAGATGTCGTAAGATAAAAATATAAATTTAGATTGTTTTAAAATCGGTTCCAACAATTTTGATCACACTTTGCTGGAATGTAGTCTCTAGAACTCGTACTGAATATATTGGTCACTCTCTTTTAAAAATGTCGTCGCGAGAGTTAATGGTTAAAACGGAAAATTTACCACGAGGTCAAATATTTTAAAATTGGTGCAAGTGATTTCGATCAAATTTTGTTACAATTGGAACTTTTATAATCCAAATCAAAATGCCAATCTGGTAAATACATAAATAAACCCAGATCGCTATCGGGTAAATCTTGGTTGTTTTTTAATTACTAACCATAATTTTCTTTTGTGTACGAGGGATAGAAGGATATAGAGGAATTTCTCGTATAGAGGGATACAAGAGAGTTTGAGCAGTTTATTTTTGTTTTCATTATTGAGGTAAATATTAGTGGTATAATATTTAATAAACAAATAATACGGTTAATAACAAATTTGATCAACACAATCAATCCTTTAGGGCTGCATGTGCTTTGTACAAATCCAATAAACCACTTCAAGACTGATATTTCCTCCGCAAACTAAATTTATAACGTTTGATTACAAGTAATACGTTTGAGATAGTAAATAGCAAGAAAATGATGTGTGTATAGGTTTGTAATTAATTTAGGAAACTAATTGGAATAGCTGTAATCAGTGGTGATTTATCACTACCCACCCAGCTGTTATCTTGGTTTTGATAAGATTTGTACACTTTACTGAATCGTAAATTAAGTTCAACTTTTTATTAATTTTAAACCAATTAATCTATGATAGTTTATCATTTATGTTGTATAAAGCTAGTACGACAATCCACACGTACAGTATATACGATCTTCGCGTTACAAAACACAAGGAATGTGAGAAGACAAAATGTTATCCAACATGCTGTCCGACTGTTATTATCTTAGTTGTTACCTGAATGTTACAAAATATGGAATTTTGGTAATAAGGGTAGACCTACAAATTTAGTATGGAGAACTTTTGTTGTGTGCTCATATTGAAACTTATTGGAACTCGAAAATAATCCAATTAAAATGGCTCTTATTTTAATCAGTTTTTTCTATTACATTGCAACTTATACAAATGCAAGTTTATTGGAATCATAAATTGTTGATTTTAATGTTGCATGTAATGGTACAAATCCTTCTGTGTAATTATGTATTACGGATAATAACTAAGTTATTGCCAAAACTAAATTTTCAATATTTTTTTACTTCTGAAGAAGATTTATTATTGAAATATTAAATGATGTATAAAGACTAAGACTATCAAATCCAATCGTCAAATCAATTACAGTATGTTAAAATCGTCCAATCAAACAATATATCGTGTCACAAAAGAATGGATGTTTAGTATTTATTTTTCGATTTGATGGCATGGAGTGTACTAATGACTGCTTACAGTTGTTAGATTTGAAGATTTTCCATTGCCTACGGTGATGATTATGCAGTTTACAGTAAATTTAAACGATCTTTAGTAAAGACCAAAAGTTTAATTTTAAATGTTTGCGGTATAAATAATTTTATATGTCTTCAGTATTATTATGTTATAATTATTATTTTGTTGTATATATGCAAATAACATATTTATATATTGATAAAGATTTAATTTTACTACTAAGGTATGAATAGTTCGCCAATTTATTATACACTATTAGTTTTATAATAAGGAAACAGTTTTTGAATTACGAATACAAAGAATTCTCATAAAATAATTGTTGTGAAGTGAAACTTGAACTTTTCCTTGTTTTTTAATATGATTAGTAAATTTATTAAGATGGCCTTGACTAAGGTTAATAGCTGGGCTTTACCGTCACGGATTGAACGACGTATTTTGTCAGGTCAAACTTTCAGGATTTCCGTCGATATATGAAATTTATTTGATCTTGGATGGATATGATCTTGGATTGATATATGAATGGATTCGATCTTGGATGGATGTATGAATTTGTTCTTGAGCTTTAAATCTTCTATATAATCAATAGTTTTTATGTGTATTCAGTAAAATTTGTATACGTGTAGATGTGCACTAGTGTTTTTAAGCCCACGCGCGTGTGCCAGTGCGCATACATCAACTGTCGAACGAGCTAGTTGTAAAACTTTTACAAAATTTGGTCTTAAATTGAGTAATTTGTAGACCTGAGTTCGGAGCCTATAAACAGCTACCAATGGAATGTACAAACTACTTCTTCGTGGATTGTCCTGTTATGAACCCCCCAAAATTCAAATTTGAATAACTGCAACTACTATTTAATTATTTCTTATTTATAGGGAAACTTCAGTTCCAAATTCTGTGAAGTATTTTTGTTGTAACATGATGCAATATGTTTCCTCTATCTGTCAAAAATTATTAATATTTTCCTCTGAAAAATTATAAAAATAAATTGCTTTATAGATTTCAAAGTTAAAGGTTGTTTTAGTTTGAACGCCGCGGAGTGACACGCGACTCTTGAGTGTTCACTACGTGAAATTTAATATAACCTGAGCTGTGACTTCTAGATGCGTCGAGGTACTGAGTCTTTTTCAATAGGTGGGGGGGGGAGTATACATTTTTTGGTATGATTTGATCAAGCGTATCGCTCTGTTTTAGAGTCAGGTAAGCTTACGAATTTAAAAACACCAAACAAAAGAAGTCTTTAAAAAAAAGAAATATTCGATTTTGTGAACTAATAAATCTGGGGAAATCAGCCTGCTCTAGATTAAAACAGTTAGCATTTATTCTGCCTTCTGCCTATCTCGGCCTTGTTAATATTTCTAGGAAACAACTATTCCTCCACTTCAATGAATAATGACACAAATGACTTCAAAAGAAGAAGAAAAAAATCTTTTACACATTTCAAAGTAGAGGTTGTTTTCACGTGAGAAAGGAAAAATATTGGTTCACACTTTTAATAAATGTGTGTGTGAAAGTATTTCTAAGAAGGATAGGTGGTTATGCCTGGGAACCGTGGATTTCCGTTTCATAAGAATTTGTCGTGGTGACTTAGTCACACGTCTCAATAAAAAATTTAATCAAATTATATTATCTACGTTATTGTTTAAAGGTTATTGTTTAAATATTACAGGTTTGGTTTGTTGGAAATGAAGCTTGTTGGCTGTTTTTAGAAAAATATACTTAATTGAGTCGAAAACTTTTTCTTTAGATGTGGTGCGAGTTCTAATTCAGTGTCAGTGATAAATGATCAATGAGTAAGTTGTCGTTTCAATATTATTTAATTTATAATTTAGATTTTGTGATCTTCCTCGTTCGAGACCATAAAATACCATCCACCGTACCCAATGGGAATAATTTGTAACATCTTTGACTCAATGTGTATATTACATATGTGTCAGTAAATGATCTACAAATACCACTATTGTTTAGACATATTTGGTTTAAATGTTTTACATAGTTTTATAAACTACTGGACAATTCTGTGAATCATAAAAATCTGTCGTTAAATTTCAAAATGATATTTCTCAATACGTATTCACTCGAACCATGGATCATTACAACCATATTATCGTATGCATGGCCTTGGTGTATTTCAGCATTACTTAAATAGAATCATTACAAAAAATGTTCAAATAATGATTTAAATCTGATTTAGAACTGTTTGACTGTATAAACTCGTTTTTTTTAGCTGGTAGGGTCGTAACAAGCAAAATGAATCATTCAAGTCAGATAACGTATGTTTTGATTGTTTAAGGATTTTTAAGGGGAGGAGGTACAAACAAAAATTACAAAACTATATAATTCCAGGAAGACGATAATGAAAACGGTATGCAGCCGTTGGGATGTCGATAATATAGGCTACATCCGGACTTTCAAAAATTTAAAATTTGTTTTAATGGATTTCGTCTTAGTTAGATCTGAAACAAATATGTCCTGGTTTATTCTTCCATTTTAAAATTTAAAACGTTGTCTACACACTTTGAAACACTGGAATGTAATATGCTAGTATTTTACTTCACACTAACACGTGCCGACACATACGAGCACCCCATCCTTTACCTTCATAAATACCAATACGCTTCTATATTTTAACTTATTTATATAAAAAATATAATGAAAAAGAAATAAAATTTGTTGTTTTTTAACTTTTGATACACTTTATTATAAACCTAAATATAAAGAGTGTTTATCTTTATTTTAATTTTTTAATATTTTTTTTATACAGATAAGTTATAAAATATAGGGTGAATGGTGAACAATGTGCCAACAAAATCTGAATGATAGTACACTTCATTTGCAACAAAATTGACTATAGTAAGCCCCATCCTGTATTAAGTTCGTTTCCGTTATATGTATTTTCCCCTGTTTTTTTTTAGGTAAAACGTTACTTTTCAGTTAAAAATTCTATTTTATCACTTTATGTTTCACTTAGCAAGTAAAGTGACCCAATTTCCAAACACTACATTAAATTTTCTATAAGACAGAACTAAAATAGTTTTTTAGTACTAAGAATGAGCATTATGATGAAGCCCTCAAATATGAAAAAGTGAATGTTTTGAAATTATTATTATTATTCAAATTTGTTTAAACGACTGCACCTATAGGTGTTCAAATTTTACAAAAACTACAGCTCATAAGCTTTCCAATGGTATAAGCGATTCACTAATTTACTTTTTCATTCCTAGAATTATACGTCCAGCAAGTCAAAAGACGTGAATAAATATGAAGGTGTTTTAGATTTTGGTTCTCTAATTGTCAATCAACGTGGTCAACTATAATAATTTTACAATTGTTATTGTAATAATAATTGATATTTAGCAATGAAAGAAGGTTGGTAATAACTCTATTCAAAATGTCTATATTATCAGAATTAACCATTAATGAACGATAGTATACAAACTTGAAACTTATGTGTCGTTTTTTATAAACGTTTTTGGAACAAAAAATAAAAATATAAAAATTATTATAATCTATTCATAATTAATTTAAACAATGGAAGATTTAAATAACAGCTAATTATCTGTCATACACACATAGAAGAAGAATTTGAAGCGTATTAGAAATTCTTTAGTAAAAATATATGTATATATAAATCCAAAGACACATAACAAATATTATCACTTTTAGGTTAATTTGAAGTTATATTGTTAATATTAAAATTAGCTAACAATTCAAATAATTGATAAAGTTCTTAGTTGTGTTTTAGATTTCTAATAACCTATAACATACTTGTAATCAATGTTTTTTTGTTTGCAGAAGCAGTCGATTTGGTTTTCAAGTTTCTATTGTGAAACTTCGTCATGACATGTAGTTGATAATAATACATCGATGTTGATATCGGAGACGCACCTCGTCTGCTATCAGTGATAGTCGTAGTGTGGGTGGAGATGGCGAGAGGACAAGACCAGGCTGAGGACATCGTCAAAAAGAAATATGGTAAGTTGACCTATTTAAGTGTGTACACGCTCACAATTTCTATTAAAACAAATATTTTAAACTTATGCAAAAATGGCGCTTTTTATTTTAAAATATTAAGCTTTCATTAATCGCAAATAGTCTCTAATGTAAACTTGGTAATTGGTGACAATTTTTTTATTTATTTTACATTTGGCTTACCTATCATTTTTATTAGACAAAAACTAGCTTATTTAATGATGAATTTTAGTTCAGTTCCTCGGGGGGGGGGGGATACTGAGGTACATCAAAATCGTTTCAATTTAATTAAACCCGTTAAAAAAAGTGCCTGTTGGTTGTGGATGGATCCTTTGTAGTCACAATAAATTCCATACATTTTTTAGTTACATTACCAAATTTTGTGCTTGGTCCAGAATAAGGAAAATACGAATGAGTCGATGGTTCGAAGAAATTGGTTTCTCAATTTCCTCTCCCTACCACTATTAAGACAAAGAGTTTATTTTAAAGATAAGATGTTTATAAAGATGTTATTTTACATTAAAATATGGGTAAATATGTTTTGTGTAAAGTGTGTGGGATAGACAGATAGTTATATTGTTTAAATAATATACTATCTAATAATTTTAAATGGTATTTTATATCATTAATACAATTTTAAATACGGATTGTTATTGTATATTTTTAGTTTTGAACAATAAGGAATGTATAACTTTGTAAAAGTATTATATATATATAGCCTATATATATATATATATATATAATTTAAAAAAACGTGTTTTATATTATAATAATAAAAAAATATATATTTTAATAAGAAATAACAATCAGTCTTTTGGATGCAATAATATAATTTAAAATGTAATTAAATTTATAACTTATTATGATGGAAAAATGACTTTTAATTGGCATTTATTTATTTATTTTTGTAGGATGTTTATATTTAAACAAAAATGGAATTATTCAACATATTTAAGAAACTATCATAATTGTAAAATGTTCTTGTATTTTTTCTATATATATATATATATAAACAAAGGTTAACATTTGAATAATTTGATTGTAGTAATTTTTTTTCCACTTCTGATCAAGAGAAAATTTCTGAATTATCTCCTAAATTGTTATTATTTCATTTATCTTATTTTATTTTATTGTAAATAAGTACCTTATGGATGAATGCTAGAAAATTATGTGTTAATTTGCATTGTGGTACAAATACAATTACATTTTACTTTTCAAATCTTTAATCCTAGGGAGTTTTAGAAAATGTAAAAATATAGAAGGGCCCAAATCGTCATTGTCAGTTACGTATAAGCCTAAATAGTATATTTCATCACTAGGACAAAAAATGAAGCTTTTCAATAGAAACTCAAGTTTAACGGTCGAGGCGGAGCCGAGGCCGAAAAATGAGCGAGGATCGAAAAACTATCTTTTTCGTTATACTGCAAATAATATAAGAAAACAATTTCACTAAACTGAAATGTTATAACCGATTTACCTTCAAATCGATGGTAACAGCTGTTATTTACAATCGAGAGTATCGGTTGTTTTTATAGATGCTTTACAATCGTTAATTAATCAGTATAAACGAAGTAACAGCTGATGAGCTCGACCTTAGATGATGTTTTAGGTCCTAGGACTAAAAATAACTACTTTAGCATCTCAATGCATGTATTGAAAACAGCTGTTTTTGAAGCAGTATGACGAAAATTTACTATTAATCTGTAAAAACGGCGAAATATTAAATTTGGGCTAAAATAACTATTCGACTAGTCGATTTGTCTGGCTTAATCACTTTTTCTGTACAGTTGTGTATATGTTGGTGCCAAATTTGGTTACATTCAATGTAAGAAAGATTAGCCAGAGAGTGGAAATTCGATAAAATTCGTATTAAGTCAAGTAACCATTTTGTAGTTTTTTGGGTAAGTAGCAGGCAAATATGTTTATACAGTGTGTTAATAAAATCCTCCCCTCCATCTTAATTATTGTATGAACTTAAATACAGCCAAACCCTTTTGGGATTCTTAACAAGGTCACCTAAGTTTCTTTTATGATGGTTTTGAATTTTGCCGTGAATTTTGTACAGTCGCTGAACGAATCTTTGTTCTCAAACATTATGAATGAATTGGCACCACTTTGAATACTTAATATAAATAATCACAACAAACCAGCTGTGAATATGAAATACTGTCATACTAACTGTAAAAATACATTACAATTTTTTTTTAAATGTCATTCATATTTTGAAATAACATTTTTAAGGCAATTAAAAGTTAAATTTATTGATACCTGTAGTTTTGCCTTAAAATCCCCTTTAATTTGAGTCACATATCGTGATTCTTTTTTAAAAAATATTTTGAATGTGACTACACTTTTGAGGGACAGGTGAAATTCAGTTCAATGTTGAATCACTTTCTCATATTAGTGTAGCGAACATTTTTTAAACTGTTTACTGATCTGACTTCACATTTAAATATGATTTTTAAGTTTAAAAAAAAGGAAATAGCGATTTTATAATTTAAAAATTTCAAATACATTTGTGCAGCCATTTTGGTTAGGGTCATGAAAAAATATTTCGTTAGCTCTATTAATTTTTGTCTTTTTCAATTAGACATGTCACAAGATTGAAAATTTGAAAATTATCCAAAACATTGGAGCACTAAAGTTTTAGGGAGAGAGGGGGGACATTATTAATACACTCTGTATAAATTGATTTCTCAAACTGTGTTCTACGAATCACTACTAGTACCACATGGTCTAAGTCTCACTATGACGATCACTACCAATGAGTTGTTATTTTAATATTTATATTTTGTAATATTCATGTTTCCCTCCAGAATTCCTGTTTTGTTCAGGATTGTAGTGATATTTATATGAACATACAAACTAAATAATTCATTTCAGAAAGAGTTGTTTAGTCCGTTGAAATATTCAAGGAAATAGGCATGTTGTTTATTTATTATTAGCAGCATACTTTACTACTGTTATCAGAAATGATATGAGATAATGTTATCACATTGTAAATACTGGCTTGATTGACAATTAACAAATTTTCCTTATTGTATTTATATATAATGTATTATCTCAACTCCTAATTTATTTCGTAAATCACCTTAAATTATTACTTATAATAATCCTGTGATGCAACAGCTTGTAATGAGTCTAAGATTTATAGGTGGGTTTTAGTCTAGTGATTTGTGGTCAGTGTACGACACAATCTATACTCCGTAATTCTAACATTCACAATTAGAGTTAGCTAGTGATTGCAGGTCTTCACATGTCTAAGCTTTACAGGAGGGTTTTAGTCTAGTGATTTGTGGTCAGTGTACGACACAATCTATACTCCGTAATTCTAACATTCACAATTAGAGTTAGCTAGTGATTGCAGGTCTTCACATGTCTAAGATTTACAGGTGGGTTTTAAGTCTATTGATTTGTGGTCAGTATACGACACAATCTATTCTCCGTAATTCTAACATTCACAATTAGAATGCGCTAGTAATTGCAGGTCCCCACATGTCTAAGATTTATAGGTGGGTTTTAAGTCTAGTGATTTGTGGTCAGTGTACGACACGATCTATTCTCCGTAATTCTAACATTCACAATTAGAATGCGCTAGTAATTGCAGGTCCCCACATGTCTAAGCTTTACAGGTGGGTTTTAGTCTATTGATTTGTGGTCAGTGTACGACACGATCTATTCTCCGTAATTCTAACATTCACAATTAGAATGCGCTAGTAATTGCAGGTCCCCACATGTCTAAGATTTATAGGTGGGTTTTAGTCTATTGATTTGTGGTCAGTGTACGACACGATCTATTCTCCGTAATTCTAACATTCACAATTAGAATTCGCTAGTAATTGCAGGTCCCCACATGTCTAAGATTTATAGGTGGGTTTTAGTCTAGTGATTTCTGGTCAGTGTACGACACGATCTATTCTCCGTAATTCTAACATTCACAATTAGAATGCGCTAGTAATTGCAGGTCCCCACATGTCTAAGCTTTACAGGTGGGTTTTAGTCTATTGATTTGTGGTCAGTGTACGACACGATCTATTCTCCGTAATTCTAACATTCACAATTAGAATGCGCTAGTAATTGCAGGTCCCCACATGTCTAAGATTTATAGGTGGGTTTTAAGTCTAGTGATTTGTGGTCAGTGTACGACACGATCTATTCTCCGTAATTCTAACATTCACAATTAGAATGCGCTAGTAATTGCAGGTCCCCACATGTCTAAGATTTATAGGTGGGTTTTAGTCTAGTGATTTGTGGTCAGTGTACGACACGATCTATTCTCCGTAATTCTAACATTCACAATTAGAATTCGCTAGTAATTGCAGGTCCCCACATGTCTAAGATTTACAGGTGGGTTTTAAGTCTAGTGATTTGTGGTCAGTGTACGACACGATCTATTCTCCGTAATTCTAACATTCACAATTAGAATTTGCTAGTAATTGCAGGTCCCCACATGTCTAAGATTTATAGGTGGGTTTTAAGTCTAGTGATTTGTGGTCAGTGTACGACACGATCTATTCTCCGTAATTCTAACATTCACAATTAGAATGCGCTAGTAATTGCAGGTCCCCACATGTCTAAGATTTATAGGTGGGTTTTAGTCTAGTGATTTGTGATCAGTGTACGACACGATCTATTCTCCGTAATTCTAACATTCACAATTAGAATGCGCTAGTAATTGCAGGTCCCCACATGTCTAAGCTTTACAGGTGGGTTTTAGTCTATTGATTTGTGGTCAGTGTACGACACGATCTATTCTCCGTAATTCTAACATTCACAATTAGAATTCGCTAGTAATTGCAGGTCCCCACATGTCTAAGCTTTACAGGTGGGTTTTAGTCTATTGATTTGTGGTCAGTGTACGACACGATCTATTCTCCGTAATTCTAACATTCACAATTAGAATGCGCTAGTAATTGCAGGTCCCCACATGTCTAAGATTTATAGGTGGGTTTTAGTCTAGTGATTTCTGGTCAGTGTACGACACGATCTATTCTCCGTAATTCTAACATTCACAATTAGAATGCGCTAGTAATTGCAGGTCCCCACATGTCTAAGCTTTACAGGTGGGTTTTAGTCTATTGATTTGTGGTCAGTGTACGACACGATCTATTCTCCGTAATTCTAACATTCACAATTAGAATGCGCTAGTAATTGCAGGTCCCCACATGTCTAAGATTTATAGGTGGGTTTTAGTCTAGTGATTTCTGGTCAGTGTACGACACGATCTATTCTCCGTAATTCTAACATTCACAATTAGAATGCGCTAGTAATTGCAGGTCCCCACATGTCTAAGCTTTACAGGTGGGTTTTAGTCTATTGATTTGTGGTCAGTGTACGACACGATCTATTCTCCGTAATTCTAACATTCACAATTAGAATGCGCTAGTAATTGCAGGTCCCCACATGTCTAAGATTTATAGGTGGGTTTTAGTCTAGTGATTTCTGGTCAGTGTACGACACGATCTATTCTCCGTAATTCTAACATTCACAATTAGAATGCGCTAGTAATTGCAGGTCCCCACATGTCTAAGATTTACAGGTGGGTTTTAGTCTAGTGATTTGTGGTCAGTGTACGACACGATCTATTCTCCGTAATTCTAACATTCACAATTAGAATGCGCTAGTAATTGCAGGTCCCCACATGTCTAAGATTTATAGGTGGGTTTTAGTCTAGTGATTTCTGGTCAGTGTACGACACGATCTATTCTCCGTAATTCTAACATTCACAATTAGAATGCGCTAGTAATTGCAGGTCCCCACATGTCTAAGATTTATAGGTGGGTTTTAGTCTAGTGATTTCTGGTCAGTGTACGACACGATCTATTCTCCGTAATTCTAACATTCACAATTAGAATGCGCTAGTAATTGCAGGTCCCCACATGTCTAAGATTTACAGGTGGGTTTTAGTCTAGTGATTTGTGGTCAGTGTACGACACGATCTATTCTCCGTAATTCTAACATTCACAATTAGAATGCGCTAGTAATTGCAGGTCCCCACATGTCTAAGATTTATAGGTGGGTTTTAAGTCTAGTGATTTGTGGTCAGTGTACGACACGATCTATTCTCCGTAATTCTAACATTCACAATTAGAATGCGCTAGTAATTGCAGGTCCCCACATGTCTAAGATTTATAGGTGGGTTTTAGTCTAGTGATTTGTGGTCAGTGTACGACACGATCTATTCTCCGTAATTCTAACATTCACAATTAGAATTCGCTAGTAATTGCAGGTCCCCACATGTCTAAGATTTACAGGTGGGTTTTAAGTCTAGTGATTTGTGGTCAGTGTACGACACGATCTATTCTCCGTAATTCTAACATTCACAATTAGAATTCGCTAGTAATTGCAGGTCCCCACATGTCTAAGATTTATAGGTGGGTTTTAAGTCTAGTGATTTGTGGTCAGTGTACGACACGATCTATTCTCCGTAATTCTAACATTCACAATTAGAATGCGCTAGTAATTGCAGGTCCCCACATGTCTAAGATTTATAGGTGGGTTTTAGTCTAGTGATTTGTGATCAGTGTACGACACGATCTATTCTCCGTAATTCTAACATTCACAATTAGAATGCGCTAGTAATTGCAGGTCCCCACATGTCTAAGCTTTACAGGTGGGTTTTAGTCTATTGATTTGTGGTCAGTGTACGACACGATCTATTCTCCGTAATTCTAACATTCACAATTAGAATTCGCTAGTAATTGCAGGTCCCCACATGTCTAAGCTTTACAGGTGGGTTTTAGTCTATTGATTTGTGGTCAGTGTACGACACGATCTATTCTCCGTAATTCTAACATTCACAATTAGAATGCGCTAGTAATTGCAGGTCCCCACATGTCTAAGATTTATAGGTGGGTTTTAGTCTAGTGATTTCTGGTCAGTGTACGACACGATCTATTCTCCGTAATTCTAACATTCACAATTAGAATGCGCTAGTAATTGCAGGTCCCCACATGTCTAAGCTTTACAGGTGGGTTTTAGTCTATTGATTTGTGGTCAGTGTACGACACGATCTATTCTCCGTAATTCTAACATTCACAATTAGAATGCGCTAGTAATTGCAGGTCCCCACATGTCTAAGATTTATAGGTGGGTTTTAGTCTAGTGATTTCTGGTCAGTGTACGACACGATCTATTCTCCGTAATTCTAACATTCACAATTAGAATGCGCTAGTAATTGCAGGTCCCCACATGTCTAAGCTTTACAGGTGGGTTTTAGTCTATTGATTTGTGGTCAGTGTACGACACGATCTATTCTCCGTAATTCTAACATTCACAATTAGAATGCGCTAGTAATTGCAGGTCCCCACATGTCTAAGATTTATAGGTGGGTTTTAGTCTAGTGATTTCTGGTCAGTGTACGACACGATCTATTCTCCGTAATTCTAACATTCACAATTAGAATGCGCTAGTAATTGCAGGTCCCCACATGTCTAAGATTTACAGGTGGGTTTTAGTCTAGTGATTTGTGGTCAGTGTACGACACGATCTATTCTCCGTAATTCTAACATTCACAATTAGAATGCGCTAGTAATTGCAGGTCCCCACATGTCTAAGATTTATAGGTGGGTTTTAGTCTAGTGATTTCTGGTCAGTGTACGACACGATCTATTCTCCGTAATTCTAACATTCACAATTAGAATGCGCTAGTAATTGCAGGTCCCCACATGTCTAAGATTTATAGGTGGGTTTTAGTCTAGTGATTTGTGGTCAGTGTACGACACGATCTATTCTCCGTAATTCTAACATTCACAATTAGAATGCGCTAGTAATTGCAGGTCCCCACATGTCTAAGCTTTACAGGTGGGTTTTAGTCTATTGATTTGTGGTCAGTGTACGACACGATCTATTCTCCGTAATTCTAACATTCACAAATAGAATGCGCTAGTAATTGCAGGTCCCCACATGTCTAAGATTAATAGGTGGGTTTTAGTCTAGTGATTTGTGATCAGTGTACGACACGATCTATTCTCCGTAATTCTAACATTCACAATTAGAATGCGCTAGTAATTGCAGGTCCCCACATGTCTAAGCTTTACAGGTGGGTTTTAGTCTATTGATTTGTGGTCAGTGTACGACACGATCTATTCTCCGTAATTCTAACATTCACAATTAGAATTCGCTAGTAATTGCAGGTCCCCACATGTCTAAGCTTTACAGGTGGGTTTTAGTCTATTGATTTGTGGTCAGTGTACGACACGATCTATTCTCCGTAATTCTAACATTCACAATTAGAATGCGCTAGTAATTGCAGGTCCCCACATGTCTAAGATTTATAGGTGGGTTTTAGTCTAGTGATTTCTGGTCAGTGTACGACACGATCTATTCTCCGTAATTCTAACATTCACAATTAGAATGCGCTAGTAATTGCAGGTCCCCACATGTCTAAGCTTTACAGGTGGGTTTTAGTCTATTGATTTGTGGTCAGTGTACGACACGATCTATTCTCCGTAATTCTAACATTCACAATTAGAATGCGCTAGTAATTGCAGGTCCCCACATGTCTAAGATTTATAGGTGGGTTTTAGTCTAGTGATTTCTGGTCAGTGTACGACACGATCTATTCTCCGTAATTCTAACATTCACAATTAGAATGCGCTAGTAATTGCAGGTCCCCACATGTCTAAGCTTTACAGGTGGGTTTTAGTCTATTGATTTGTGGTCAGTGTACGACACGATCTATTCTCCGTAATTCTAACATTCACAATTAGAATGCGCTAGTAATTGCAGGTCCCCACATGTCTAAGATTTATAGGTGGGTTTTAGTCTAGTGATTTCTGGTCAGTGTACGACACGATCTATTCTCCGTAATTCTAACATTCACAATTAGAATGCGCTAGTAATTGCAGGTCCCCACATGTCTAAGATTTACAGGTGGGTTTTAGTCTAGTGATTTGTGGTCAGTGTACGACACGATCTATTCTCCGTAATTCTAACATTCACAATTAGAATGCGCTAGTAATTGCAGGTCCCCACATGTCTAAGATTTATAGGTGGGTTTTAGTCTAGTGATTTCTGGTCAGTGTACGACACGATCTATTCTCCGTAATTCTAACATTCACAATTAGAATGCGCTAGTAATTGCAGGTCCCCACATGTCTAAGATTTATAGGTGGGTTTTAGTCTAGTGATTTGTGGTCAGTGTACGACACGATCTATTCTCCGTAATTCTAACATTCACAATTAGAATGCGCTAGTAATTGCAGGTCCCCACATGTCTAAGCTTTACAGGTGGGTTTTAGTCTATTGATTTGTGGTCAGTGTACGACACGATCTATTCTCCGTAATTCTAACATTCACAAATAGAATGCGCTAGTAATTGCAGGTCCCCACATGTCTAAGATTAATAGGTGGGTTTTAGTCTAGTGATTTCTGGTCAGTGTACGACACGATCTATTCTCCGTAATTCTAACATTCACAATTAGAATGCGCTAGTAATTGCAGGTCCCCACATGTCTAAGATTTATAGGTGGGTTTTAGTCTAGTGATTTGTGGTCAGTGTACGACACGATCTATTCTCCGTAATTCTAACATTCACAATTAGAATGCGCTAGTAATTGCAGGTCCCCACATGTCTAAGATTTATAGGTGGGTTTTAGTCTAGTGATTTCTGGTCAGTGTACGACACGATATATTCTCCGTAATTCTAACATTCACAATTAGAATGCGCTAGTAATTGCAGGTCCCCACATGTCTAAGATTTATAGGTGGGTTTTAGTCTAGTGATTTGTGGTCAGTGTACGACACGATCTATTCTCCGTAATTCTAACATTCACAATTAGAATGCGCTAGTAATTGCAGGTCCCCACATGTCTAAGATTTATAGGTGGGTTTTAGTCTATTGATTTGTGGTCAGTGTACGACACGATCTATTCTCCGTAATTCTAACATTCACAATTAGAATGCGCTAGTAATTGCAGGTCCCCACATGTCTAAGATTTATAGGTGGGTTTTAGTCTAGTGATTTCTGGTCAGTGTACGACACGATCTATTCTCCGTAATTCTAACATTCACAATTAGAATGCGCTAGTAATTGCAGGTCCCCACATGTCTAAGATTTATAGGTGGGTTTTAGTCTAGTGATTTGTGGTCAGTGTACGACACGATCTATTCTCCGTAATTCTAACATTCACAATTAGAATGCGCTAGTAATTGCAGGTCCCCACATGTCTAAGATTTATAGGTGGGTTTTAGTCTAGTGATTTCTGGTCAGTGTACGACACGATCTATTCTCCGTAATTCTAACATTCACAATTAGAATGCGCTAGTAATTGCAGGTCCCCACATGTTTAAGATTTATAGGTGGGTTTTAGTCTATTGATTTGTGGTCAGTGTACGACACGATCTATTCTCCGTAATTCTAACATTCACAATTAGAATACGCTAGTAATTGCAGGTCCCCACATGTCTAAGCTTTACAGGTGGGTTTTAGTCTATTGATTTGTGGTCAGTGTACGACACGATCTATTCTCCGTAATTCTAACATTCACAATTAGAATGCGCTAGTAATTGCAGGTCCCCACATGTCTAAGATTTATAGGTGGGTTTTAGTCTATTGATTTGTGGTCAGTGTACGACACGATCTATTCTCCGTAATTCTAACATTCACAATTAGAATGCGCTTGTAATTGCAGGTCCCCACATGTCTAAGCTTTATAGGTGGGTTTTAGTCTAGTGATTTGTGTTCAGTGTACGACACGATCTATTCTCCGTAATTCTAACATTCACAATTAGAATGCGCTTGTAATTGCAGGTCCCCACATGTCTAAGCTTTACAGGTGGGTTTTAGTCTATTGATTTGTGGTCAGTGTACGACACGATCTATTCTCCGTAATTCTAACATTCACAATTAGAATGCGCTAGTAATTGCAGGTCCCCACATGTCTAAGCTTTACAGGTGGGTTTTAGTCTATTGATTTGTGGTCAGTGTACGACACGATCTATTCTCCGTAATTCTAACATTCACAATTAGAATGCGCTTGTAATTGCAGGTCCCCACATGTCTAAGATTTATAGGTGGGTTTTAGTCTAGTGATTTCTGGTCAGTGTACGACACGATCTATTCTCCGTAATTCTAACATTCACAATTAGAATGCGCTAGTAATTGCAGGTCCCCACATGTCTAAGCTTTACAGGTGGGTTTTAGTCTATTGATTTGTGGTCAGTGTACGACACGATCTATTCTCCGTAATTCTAACATTCACAATTAGAATGCGCTAGTAATTGCAGGTCCCCACATGTCTAAGCTTTACAGGTGGGTTTTAGTCTATTGATTTCTGGTCAGTGTACGACACGATCTATTCTCCGTAATTCTAACATTCACAATTAGAATGCGCTTGTAATTGCAGGTCCCCACATGTCTAAGCTTTACAGGTGGGTTTTAGTCTAGTGATTTGTGGTCAGTGTACGACACGATCTATTCTCCGTAACTCTATCTTTCACAATTAGAATGCGCTAGTAATTGCAGGTCCCCACATGTCTAAGCTTTATAGGTGGGTTTTAGTCTATTGATTTGTGGTCAGTGTACGACACGATCTATTCTCCGTAATTCTAACATTCACAACTAGAATTAGCTAGTGATTGCATGTCTTCACAAGTAGTAATGCCTGGATCTTCGCTGTAAGTTTTTGAGTCCCACGGGAATTAATGGTTGGTGACATTAGCATATATAAAAAACCCGCGATAAAATCAAAATTATTTTTTCGGCAATAGCTTTTCCTACTTCTGAAGAAGAATTATTATTGAAGTATTAAATAATGTATTAAGCCCAAGACGATCAAATGCAATCGTCAAATCAGTTACAGGTTATACAGTCTTCCAATCCAACAATATATCATGTGTCACAAAAGAATGAATCTCTAGTATTTGATGGCATGGAGTGTACTAATGACGGATTACAGTTGTTGGAGACGGCGATGAATATGCAGTTTTACAATAAATTTTGACTAACGTATTAGCCATAGACAAATTTAATTATTATTAAATTTTAATTAAATTTTTTTGCTGGTAAAATAATTGTATAATTTGTTTAAACATTTTTTTCCGTTCTGGTAGACTCTTTTTGCAGTTTTTAAAACAAATTTTGTGTAAACAATATTTTTTGCACTAGTTGGAGCATAGGTATAGGCCAAAAACCATTTCGAATAATCACAAGTTGAAATTTCAACTGGGGGTAAAACAGATTTCATTAATCTATTTCAAAGACCGTTATAACTATTTGGAAATATAATTATTATAAGTTTTAGTTCCCAAAGCTTTTTTTGCATATTATTTAATGGGAAGTTTCAGTTCCAAATTCTATGAAGTAATTTTGTTGTAACATGATGCAATATTCTTCCTCTATCTGTCAAATGTAATCAGGAAACTCCACTCATATCGTTGTTATGTGTTGTGTATTTTTTTGAAGCGCACAGGTGTTAAAGCGATAAGAATCTGTGTATAGCAAACGTGGGTAATGAAGAATAGTCGACTTATTTTACAAATTTGGTAAATTGTTTCCTTCAGTTCTTTTCATATCTCAGCGACAATATATACAGGGTGTTATCAATTAGAAAGTTAGTATTTGATTAAAACTTTACCATTTATGAGTTGAAAAATTATAAAAATAAATTGCTTTATAGATTTCAAAGTTAAAGGTTGTTTTAGTTTGAACGCCGCGGAGTGAAGCGACTCTTGAGTGTTCACTACGTGAAATATAACCTGAGCTGTGACTTCTAGATGCGTCGAGGTACTGAGTCTTTTTCATTAGGTGGGGGGGGGGAGTATACATTTTTTGGTATGCTTTGATCAAGCGTATCGCTCTGTTTTAGAGTCAGTTAAGCTTACGAATTTAAAAACAACAAACAAAAGAAGTCAAATAAAATAAGAAACATTCATGATTTTGTGTTATAAGGGAATGGTTAATTAATTCCATTTAACGGACACTTAATAGAACAATTAGACGTAAGTGAACATCAGTTGGATGTTAGTGAAGATCAAACAGAAATTCTTCACGTAAAATGTTGAAATGTAAGACACATTTTAATGATTGAAATGAGTCCAGTTTATATATATATATATATATATATATATATATATATATATATATATATAAGCTTTCCTAACGTGTTTATAGTAGAAGGAAATTAGAATATAAAAGTGAAGTAACTGGAAATTGATTTTTGTTTTTTTCTTCTTTTTATACATGGAATTGAGTGGGAAACAGAAAAAAATAGCAAAATCGGACTGAAATTGCGCTAGATAAGTGAATTTTTGATACATTTTGAATGCATTGCTACACTATTTTTTAAATATCTCAAGCTCTATGGATTGTAGAGAATTTTTTTTTAAAATTACTCCCAAATAAAGGGACTATCGAAATGGTAGGTTATAGTAACATTAAGAGTACTTCCTAACCTTAACTAATTCGAATTTTTGGATTTATGATTTTTTTTCAATAATAATGGAACAAAGAGGATAAAAAACATCAGATCTTCACGAAAATTGGTCAAAATATGTGTCTTCATAATAGAAATCGGTGGTAAAATTTGCAAAATAATTTTATTGTTTACTGCAACAGTATATTTAAAATAAAAATTGAAAGCATTGTAGTTTAATGAGAAGTGGTCGTAGAGTAAACTTCTTCTTTTAATTTTTTTTTTCTTTTTTTTTTTTTAATATCTGTTTATTTTACCTAATTTCTAGTGAACATGCAAGAATTTTTTTATTAAGGTATATAGTGCCCTTTTTAAATTTTTTTATATTCATATTTTACTCTTTTGTTATTTTTCATATATACCGTATCTTTCTAACCAGATTGCCATAAATTTTTTTTTTGAAATGCCATTCTAAATCAAATAAATATTCATAAAAAAATTTTCAACTAAATGTTGAAATTTCATAAATGGGTGACGTCGTTGTCTAGATCCGACCCCGATTTACTTCCACGTGTCTACCGCCGCGTCGTTAAGTTGTGTGTGTCTATATGTGACAAGATTTCAGTACCAGATTTCGGTTATTTTCAACTCAGCAGCTGCTCTATGCAAAGGAGAATATATTATAAAAGACATTCAGTTTCAGTTCAACCGTTTCGGGGTTTTGTATACGGTGTCATGTGTGTATACACCTCTTCTTGCGTGTTCTCCTTTTGTCCAGCCTTTTGATGAGAAGAGAAACAGGAGCGCACGAGTCAGTCAGTCCTATTGTTGGGAGAACAGTTATATATTCACCGAACGCGAAATTTTCACGCCGCACAGTGGTTC
Organism: Aphrophora alni; assembly: GCA_963513935.1. Taxonomy (NCBI): domain Eukaryota; kingdom Metazoa; phylum Arthropoda; class Insecta; order Hemiptera; family Aphrophoridae; genus Aphrophora; species Aphrophora alni. The sequence goes on from OY740769.1 coordinate 73,475,913, forward strand.
AAAATGACGAAAATGTGGCAAACATTTTAAGACGTTATTCAAATTGAGTGGAAATTCGTTAATCGACTTTTTATGGTCGTTGATTAAAAATCTTTACTCAAAATTACAAAAACAAAATGGTGGATTCAAAATAATAACAAATGTATTATTTTAAGTAATAGGAAAACTGATTATTATTAAATGTGATTAACTATGTTTGTAAAAATAAAATACATATATGATTTTGAAATAACATTCTTCGGAAGATTGCGCTGATTATCTAAATTTTACATTGCACACTTCTAATTTACACATTTCAACAATAACTTGGTGTGGAGGGGGGAGGGAGAAAAGTTTAAAAAATGAAAGGGGACAGCTATAAGAATGCTTTGTCCAGGGTGCAAGGTACCTGAAATTGGGTCCTGGGAGGAGGGTTTGGGGAAGAAAGATGGCAGTTGAGGTGAGATGAAGGTAAGTGAAAGGGTAGTGTAGAGGAACTGCAAATCACGTATATAATGTACAGTAATAAGATTATAAATTCATACCTTAGGGTAACCATTACCTTCTCCAGAGAAACACAAGCTCTATATCAGATGAAGACTCAAAACGACTGTGTACGCAAGAAGTGTAAACCCAATCACTCGCGCGAGAAGGTTGAGCACGCGTGCGACCAAAGTATTAGGCGTATCCACGTTATTGTTTATAAAGTTTCATTTTATGGTTTTGTAAGTCTTTGTTCATATTGGTAACAGTTTAATAACGAATAGGTATACTAATATTCCTATCAAATATTACAGGTTTGGTTTGTTGGAAATGAAGCTTGTTGGCTGTTTTTAGAAAAAAATATAGTTTTTGAGCCGAAAACTTTTTGTTTAGATGTGCTGCGAATTCTAATTCAGTGTCGGTGATAAATGATCAATGTAAGTTGTAGTCTCAATTTATAGAAATTAAAATATAGATTTTGTGATCTTCCTCAGAAAATCATAAAATACCACCCACGGTACCCTAAAAATTTAAGTAATTTGTAACATTTTTGACTCACAATATATATTACAAATATATGAAAGTAATTGATCTACAAATATCAAAATTGTTTAGACAGATTTAGTTACAATTTGGTACATAGTTTTATAAACTACTGGACAATTCTGTTAATTAGAAAAATCTGCCGTTAAATTTCAAAATGATACTTGTCAATAAATATTCACTGGAACCATGGATAGTATCATTACAATCATATTTAACTTATGCATGGCCTTGATGTATTTCCGCATTACTTAAAGAGAATCATTACAAAAAATGTGCAAACAATTATTTAAATCAGTCGCCATTTTAATACTGTTCGACTGTATGAATTCGTCCCCACCCATTTCTTGTGACGTTTGTTGTTGTTTTTTTTGCGAGCTGGAGAGCGAATAAGCATTGTTTCCCACGATTGAAACATTCATGAAAGATAATCTATTTTTTGAATTGTTTAAAGTTTTTAAAGGGGAAGAGGTACAAACAAAAATTACAAAACTGTACAATTCCAGGAAGACATTAATGAAACGCTATGCAGCCGTTGGGGATCTCGATACTATCAACAACGGATAGTCTTTAAATGGATTTAGTCTTAGTTATGTCTGAAAACGTCGTCTACACACTTTGAAATACGGCAATGTAATATGCTAGTATTTTACTATGGAAATCTAATCAAACTAATACGATTTTCTACAAGACTATAAATTGATTTATCACATTTATATTTTATCCTTTAGACGTCTGGACGTTGAAAAAAGTTTTTCTTTATCTTCCATCAAAAGAAGAGTTTATTGAGAATGTATGGTGATCAATTGAGTTGACTGAGTTCTAGAAAGACAATGATTTCGAATATTTAGATGTTGGCTGTACTCTCCATCTATAACATCCGATCAGGGTGCGACTTCTCGTAAATCTGGGGAAATCAGCCTGCTCTAGATTAAAACAGTTTGCATTTATTCTGCCTTTTGCCTATCTCCTATATTTCTATAGTTAATATTTCTAATAAACTACTTTTCCTACACTTCAATGAATAATGACACAAATGACTTCAAAAGAAAAAAACCTTTTACCCATTTCAAAGTAGAGGTTGTTTTCACGTGAGAAAGGAAAAATACACGTTCACACTTTTAATAAATGTGTGTGTGAAAGTATTTCTAACATGATTAGGTTATACCTGGGAACCTTGGATTTCCGTTTCATAAGAATTTGTCGTGGCGACTTAGTCACACGTCTCAATAAAAAATTTAATCAAATTATATTATCTACGTTATTGTTTAAAGTTTCATTTTTTAGTTTTGTAATCTTTGTTCGTATTGGTAACAGTTTAATAACGAATAGGTATACTAATATTCCTATCAAATATTACAGGTTGGGTTTGTTGGAAATGAAGCTTGTTGGCTGTTTTTATAGTTAATTGAGTAGACAACTTTTTCTTTAGATGTGCTGCGAGTTCTAATTCAGTGTCAGTGATAAATGATCAATGAGTAAGTTGTCGTTTCAATATTATATAATTTTAACATATAAATTGTAGATTTTGTGATCTTCCTCGTTCGAGACCATAAAATACCATCCACCGTACCCAATGGGAATAATTTGTAACATCTTTGACTCATTGTGTATATTACATACGTGTCAGTAAATGATATACAAATAGGCCTACCACTATTGTTTAGACATATTTGGTTTAAATGTTTTACATAGTTTTATAAACTACTGGACAATTCTGAGAATCATAAAAATATGTCGTTAAATTTCAAAATGATATTTCTCAATACGTATTCACTCGAACCATGGATCATTACAACCATATTATCGTATGCATGGCCTTGGTGAATTTCAGCATTACTTAAATAGAATCATTATAAAAAATGTTCAAATAATGATTTAAATCTGTCGCCACTTTAGAACTGTTTGACTGTTTTTTTTTGTTTTTTTTTTTTTTGCGGGTAGGGTCGTAACAAGCAAAACGAATCATTCAAGTCAGATAACGTATGTTTTGATTGTTTAAGGATTTTTAAGGGGAAGAGGTACAAACAAAAATTACAAAACTATATAATTCCAGGAAGTCATTAATGAAAACGGTATGCAGCCGTTGGGATGTCGATAATATACATCCGGACTTTCAAACAATTAAAAATTTGTTTTAATGGATTTCGTCTTAGTTAGATCTGAAACGGAATATGTTCTAGTTTATTCTTCCATTTTAAAATTTAAAACGTTGTCTACACACTTTGAAACACTGGAATGTAATATGCTAGTATTTTACTATGGAAATCTAATCAAACTAATACGATTTTCTACAAGACTATAAATTGATTTATCACATTTATATTTTATCCTTTAGACGTCTGGACGTTGAAAAAAGTTTTTCTTTATCTTCCATCAAAAGAAGAGTTTATTGAAAATGTATGGTGATCAATTGAGTTGACTGAGTTCTAGAAAGACAATGATTTCGATGTTGGCTGTACTCTCCATCTATAACATCCGATCAAGGTGCGACTTTGATTTTAGATATATGAAGAGTTATCAAGGAGTTGCTTCCCCTGGAATTTTTATTGTCTTTAATGTGAAAATCTGAAAATTAGTATTCTGCTCTATGGAAATATCATCCTAATAACAATATTTTATTATCACGATCTCAGAATATTCAATGGACAGTCGGGAACGGAATATTATTCCAAAGTGTAACAATTAGGCCTAATTGTTTTAACCCTAGACGTAGTAGCACAGTATGAGACAGAACAATATCGTTGTAAGATAATTTATAAATTGTATAACATTAATCATAATTTATGTCAGAATTGTCACCAGATTTTATGGATTATTTTGTAGCCGAATATTTTGATACGTTGAAGGTGAAGAGTCTGTTATCAGGTATTTATATCGCTCTTGAAATGATCCTCGTCCTTGTACTATACACTTGCATAAGTTTTGTTAAAAATATATGAAATATTCTTCTTCGACCTAAGGTTAAAATAAAAGTAATAAAATAGTAAACTAATTTAATACTTTTACTTTCTAATAATGTAATCAAGAAGTATTTTGATGGACAAAACTAGAATTGAGCTTTGGTGTCGTTTCTCTATGTTTTTGACCCCTTATCTAGACCATTTTGAAATTATGCTAATTTAATTTTTGTCTCGCATTATCTTAAAAAGCAGATTGGATACAATTTTTATACTCTTAAGTCCATTGAATTATATAATCATAACAGGTAAGTAATATGGGACAAATAGATTTTATTAAAAACTGAAGTCGTCGTGCAGACGCAATTTCGCATAAAACACTGTTTGGAGAAAACCAGAATCCGATAACCGAACACCACTTCCTTGGTGGGAAGAGGGGCATAAAAGGTTTATTATTCTTTAACTCTGTTAATACCACAATACCATAAAATGTTGAGGTTTTGAATTTTTAGATTTAAAAAATATTTCTACCATAAAAATTGACCAGAGTACGATATTTAAAAAGTGAGCATGTTACGGACTTTCAACAATTTTTCGCTGATTAGAGGGAAAATAAGAATCTAATTACAAATTCTTAAGATATCATTTTTGTTAAGCTTAAAATTGTGTACAATTTCTGAAATATATTTATATTGTGTGTAATCAGCGTAAAACTATTTACTAATTAAATTGACCATGTTTTTTTAGATTTCAAATCCATTTTTCGTAGATTCTTGTCTAACCCAAGGAAGGAGGGTACAATAATATAACGTTTATTATAGCTGGACGCATTTACTTAAACCTATAAAATGTACAGATTATGTTAAATTTTGATTGGAGTATGGGTTAATCATTGTTTTGGATGTAACTGGAAAGTCATAGCTCATCAACTATTTTAAATTTCGGTTGATTATTTAATTTATTCTAAGCTCCCATCTATAGAGTTGGGAACAGAAAAAATCGTTTGTGGATATCCGAAAAATGATTCAGATTACGTCAAAGCACGAATCCAAACACACGAATCAACTACACGTGTCTCAATATATTGTTATTCTATTGTTTCAGTCTATTTTGTTTTGTTTAAGTCAATCTTTTTCGTCCCCCCTTTTTCTCTACTCTTCTAACGCCTATGTATTCTTTCTATTTTTCTATCTGTCTTGTTGCCCTGTTTTAGCTTAATTTTTTACGATTACTAAATTTTAATTTATTTCTTTTCCACTACCGTTCTGCTCTGATTTCCATCTTTCATTGTCTTATTGTGTTTCTAGTCATCTTCTCGTATTCCTTTCTAATAAATATTCATCTTTCGTGTAAAATATTAGTTTATGTCTTCAAATATATGTATGTGTATGTTTTACCTGTAAGTGTGTATTTTTTTTTTAAATCAAGCTTTTACTTTTTGTATATTATGCTTACATTTTTAATACCGCATAATGGTATACTAATTCTCTTGTTCCACGTATTTGAAATAAATCGGAACAGTGTGCTGTGAAATAGTGATCTTAGAGTAGGTCATTTAAATCCATCCTCAAAGATATTGACCACTTGACTCTATAGGGGGAATCACGAGTTGTTAGACCAGGCTAAGTTCATTTGCATACAGTCGATAACTAACTGTTTATATACTTCCTTTCTATGTACCTACCCAAGATTTTCATTTTCTCACTTACAAGTGGGGTAGAGAAAGTTCTGTGATGGTTTTTGTGTAAATTTCCGCTTTAGAATCTCAAAATCCAATAAGAATGTTTTAATTTTTATCAATTGGTTTTTTGTTTATAATGCCTATGGTTTTGATGAGTAAAAAATCTATGTTGTGCTTTTCGTGGAAATATCTATTTTGGAGAACTGTCGAGTCCAAACGTATTTATGTCAGTTTACCAGTCGTCTGGTTAGCTTTTCTGAAATGGACGAATCTGATTAAAGTTTACTCGACCGTAATACCCAAAACGTATTAATCCTTATCTCTCTAAAAATGTTGGGGAATTAAATAAACCATGTAGGCTACTGTGGCTTTGAATTACGGCGAATTGGTCAAATATGAAGGTTTATGATCAAAGTACCGAAAGTAAACAACATCATTTTTCGTAGGTAAATATATTTTTTAAACACACCAAATGAACCCTCCTCGACATTTGTTTGGGCCACAAAACCTTTAAATTTCACTCCAACATTATATATATATATATATCATTTGGGTTTATTTCACTGTTTGTCCCAAGTCTCAATTTGAAATTGGTTTTATAAATGGATGTGTAAGGATGTAAATATTTACGCTGAATTTAACTTATTTATACCGTTATCTTTTACAGATTTTATCTGATTTTGTACACTGTACTGACGACTTCATCCGGTATGACTTAAATTTAGTATGAAGATAGTTATGATTAAGACCTTGGACTAGTTCATTCAGGAGGGGAAGCAGTTGTCTCTCTCACTCATATTACATTACGTAGTATCAGAACTGTTTTTACCTGGTATAAGATTATACGAGGAAAATATTGAAATGGTTGTAACATAAAAAAAAAAAATCTAATATTGCGAAACAAAACTCTTATAATTATTGTCCCAGGAGATTTTTAAGATTTCATCCTAGAAATAAATATACGCAAATACAATACCAACAAGGACAGAAACGACTATTGACAAAGTTGCACATATCGATTTGTAAAAATAATAAAATTACTTGAATAACTATTACACAAACATTGCATTAACTTTTTTCACACACAAACTGTACCAAGTAACAAACCGTATTCGGCACAAAATTTGAAATAAATGCCAGTTTAGAAGCCATATTTTTCTTAAGTTAAATCATCAAGAAGGCTGTTTTAGACTGTAAAAAATGATTTGTTTCGATCAAATTTTATAGCTTTGTTTATCACACTTATGACTCGAACAAGTGTGCCAAATAGAATGTAAAAGTAAATTACGGGTTGTGAGTGCAGGAAAAACAAAATGTAACTAACAGCGTTGAATGTTCCTTTCAGTTCTTCCAATTTACTTTCAAACTGTGATTTTATTTATGTTTGGCACATTAAGGTAACTCACAAACCTTAGAATGTATAACTAAGTATATGTAAAATCAATAATCTTTACATTTCACTATAATTTCATCCAAATCACCAAGGCTGATTTTGAAATAATCGACTTTCTAAATCGGCATATATGAAAGTCGACATTTTGGGAGAGATGACCCAAAATGTTTATTCGGGTCATTTGGGGATATATTTTATTAAATTCGTTAGAGCCAGTTTTAAGAAAACTGAAATTTTAAGTTATGGTCTTATGGCACATACTACAAAAGAATTACACAAAATCGAAATTGCTTGGAGATACTGCTAAAATGTACCTACAACCAAATTTGGTCAAAATTTATCCAACAGTTTGAGTTGTAGCATATTATAGACGGACATAATTTTCACTCAGTATTTTTTGGAGCAATGTTTCTATACTTAATGTATTTGAGGAAGTAAAAATGAAACAAACAGTCGAAACACTCAAGAGGTCAATTTACTTAAAGCCTGCACTTGTATGACGGTGAAGATGTTACAGCCTGGAGTTTAGTCCTGTTACAGAAGTCCTACGTTAGCCACGTCCTTTGGTATGATTTTGTTTTTGTTGTGGTTGTTAATAGCTTCAAATCTTATCTATCACTAAAATAACCCAGATATCAATGACACAGATTATTTCTTTCTGAATGTATTACTTCTGTACTTTTTCCATGAAGATAGTATAAAGTCACGTAATTTTATAATTTGAAAAATTGAAAATTGATATTAGTAACACTAAATCAGTACCTTAATTAGGACTACTATAATAATGAAAAAAAAAATATATAGATAATTTTAAAACTACACTGGTTCAGCAATGACACAAGCACTGCCTGTTCAATCAATCGACTGCAAACTGGTAGACTAATAACACTATTTATCAAAATGACATTATTAACAGAAATTAGTCCAATATTTTACCACCTGAAAAATTCAAGTAAATACACTTGAAAAGCACTAAATAAAAATCAATTCAACGCCCATTAATTTAAAATAAAAATGTACACTACGTAGATGCAAACACGCGTACAAACCAATCTCATCCATAGTATTCTACATTACAGTATCAATTGATATTATCCAATAATGAGAATAATTAATCTACATATACGAATCATAATCTCGTATATATAGTCAAATAAGTTAATAAAACGCATAGATTGCCTCTGCTTTTTCCTTAAAAGCTCAGCGCTATTGACACAAACTTTATCATAGTAGAGATAAGACTAGTCGCCTAGTTCAAGGTTGAACAAATCTTATTGGCTATGATACAGCGTAATTGAGATTATTGAGGATGTATACTTTTAAAATTCGCTAGTTTCACGACTTAGACAGTAATTAAAATATCGATATTTAAAATATATATGGTATTATTTACCATAGTACTTACCCAGCCCATCATAAAATATAATACAAGCAGATCCGAACATTGTAGGAAATCAATGCGTCTTATCTACTAACCTAACCTAACGGGACTCGTAGATGTGTATACCGTCTTTAGTGGCTTCGCTCGTGTCAGCAACTCGATTCTGGTGGGCCTCGAAGCTTCAGTAGGTGAAATCCTGCCGGATCTTGTATCTATACGAGTATTACATTTTTTCACAGGGTTCGAAATTACATTTTCGACATTAACTTCCCCTATTTGATCCAAATTAAAAACACGAACATCGACCGAGCATATTTTCCAACTTATTTATTAGTAGTTGGTATTTCCTTGAACAATCGATAACACTCGGCCTCCTGATATGCTGGCGTGATAGGACAAGAATTTCATTTCATGAGATTACTGAATTATTATAGACTTGTGCTACTGGACAAGTTGAACGAAATGAGCTGTTATACGCTAGTTTAGAATCCACCGGTGTGAAGAAACTTTAAAAAATCCTTGCAAACTGTCGCCATTTAGCCTAAATAGTTGCAGACCTTTTTTTAAATGATAATAAATACGTAAAAGAATAATTATTGTTATTGAATTCAATATTAGATATATTTATAATATATAAAATCAATTGTCTAAAATTACTTAAATCTAAAATTTGATTTAATCATGACTTGATGTATCTACTATTAAATTTATTACTACAGATTTGTGTTTCAAATTATGAGATAAAAATTGATTTATTTTAGGAATAACTATCTACAGAATAACATATATTGGATGCAGATTTGTAAGGTGCAATATGTAATTTGTAAGATTTGTACTATGATATTCTGTCTATAGGAGAGACGTAATTCCTACAAAACCATTTAAAATCAGCGCCATTTTAAAATTAGCAACCAATTTTTTTAACACATATTTGTCCGAGCTACTGTGAAAATGTTGAAGTATGATACATACGTGTTTTTAATGAAAATACGGATAAAATTGCGACTGCTAGACAAAAGTGTTTTAAAGGGTCATGATAATGTCTCATTTATTGGTCTGGGGTTTTAACTTTTTAATGTGGGAAAGTGTAATAGTTGTCTAACATTATTAGTAGGTGTATAAGGGGGACTGTCAAAGTGTTTAGAAAATGATTGTGGGTTATTCAATTTTTTTCATGTTTTTAAAATATATATTGTAAATTGGTCTCCATAATAAATAACTATACTACGGAAGGAAGAGATTAGTAAAAATTGCAGGATAATCTATTCAGCCTTTTGGTCTGTGAAACGTACGTCTTGGACTTACGGTTATCCTTTGTTTCTTTGTGTATCTGATATTTGATAAGTTTAAATCAACAAATTTGTTAAAGTTATTTTTAATTGTCATCTATATTCTAACGATAAATATTATATTATAATAATTGAAATATTATATAAATCAAAATTATGAATTAATTAGTCATACCTTGGATTGTCAACACATAAGGAAAGTTATTAATGATGAAGTCCAACTATACTTTTTAACATTAACTCTGAAATATCTAATTTTATTTGAATTTATTTTCCAATTACGTTTGTTTTTTATTTTACACTATTTGCTCAGGGGGAGCTCTTTAATGAACAATTAATACAGTGAGTGAAATTTTAATAATACAGAGAATTGCAATTTTAACAATTTAGTTTCCAATTAAAGTCTACAATTAGTACAATACCAAATCCACTTTTGTTGTATTCCTATGTAAGTAATCCAGTGCTGATAGTTGAGTGAAGAACTTTCACTTTATTACTTGTTAATGATGTTCACCAAACACTACACTGTACTACGTGATTTATCAATAATATGATTCACTTCCAATTACCATGAAGATGCACTCAACACTTTGTAGATGTACCTCTTTAGTACTGCAACGAAGATTACTAAGGTGTTAAATACTTTTACTTTGTAAAAACAAACACGGTTAAAACATACGTGTTAAAAAACAATTATTACTTTTCTATTACTAAAACTGGAATTATAACTTATAGGAAATACCAATTTCTACATTAGCAATACTTTTGGCGTTACTTCGCCGACCCCTATGTTGTGAGTTTTTCCCTAAGACTCCCTATATAATTTTTACTTTGTCGATGCTAAAAAATACTTATTCCCTCTCTCTTAATTTACTTTAACCAATGAACGTAAGCAGCTACTTTTTGTCAGCCAATCAAATTTTAATGTTTCAAAATTGTGACCGTTTAGAAAACTGTTGTCCCGTTACATTTTATGAGTTTTGTGTGTGATTGTCCTTAAGTTTCTAATATTATAGTTATTTATGACTTAATTGCCTACAATGATTCTGGGTCTAATTTAAGTGTTTTTCTCTTTTTTTCTTCAAAATTGTGAATGGTGTTCTGACTGATTTATAACATATCCCCCTAACGCTTCACCTTTGTCGGTAATCACAAAAAGTTTAACATGTGTCCAACAAATGTATCTATTTCTATATTCTTTTTAAAATATTAGAACATTACTTGAAAGCTTATTGATTTCGTTATAATATACTTTGAAAAGTTGAAACGTAATGCGGCTTCTATTTAGCTAAGCACAAGCCGCATCGATAATCATATCCAATAAGGCAGAAAGTTACATCTTATAAACTGACAGGTCCTTGTTATCATGTAATTGAGTTGTCGTGGCAACCATTTCAATACAAACTTAAGTTTTATAATGGAACAAGGTCGGATTTGTTTCAATATAAATCCATACTAACAAGTGGAAATTTGCATAGAATAGATTTACTAGTAGGCCTACGAACGTGTTTCCGAAACAACACCCTCCAATATTAATTTTAAACCGGGTCCAACAACCTTCATAATTCTCACCGTATTCCCATTTTGTTTAGTGAATTACTTATATTATGATAGTTCTTATAGAAATTCTGACACCGACTATATGATAAACCCATCGATCCCGTAGGAAAAATTTAACAACTTTATTGGTTCAAATATGTGTTTTTTCGGTGTGTATTTAAACCTTCAAAAATTCCATCAAAGATTATATTATCACTGTATATATATATATATATATATATATATATATATATATAAACGGCTTTGTCCTGACTGATTGATTGAATGAATGACTGACAGAGAATCAACGTAGAGCAAAAACCAACAAAGATATTGATACCAAAATTTAAAAGCATATTTGCATGAGGTCATAGACGCTCACTAAGAAAGAAAGTTTGCGAAATTTTAATTTTAAAGGGTATTAAATACAAAAAGAAAAACAAATTTTATTAAGCAACTAGGCTGATTATAAAGTTTATTCTCTTAGAATAGGTCAAGTTGTTTCTCGATTCTAAACCAAATGTATAAATATACTATGCTATGTGTACTTTAGGTACAGATCTAAACTTGCACGCATGCAGGTATTCTTTTGTATACCTGCATGCATGCATGTTTAGTTGCGTAGATGGGAAATACCACTCAGTAGGCCTACTCCAAATCAGTGTTTACGATTATAATCAGTGTGTGTTTAAAATTTCAGTTTTGTTCGAGATTTCGTCCGAGAAACTTGAATTTTGTTGTTATAACGTTATTGTATCGTAACGTTGTTTCTTAAAGAGATATTAATAATTTGTTTATTAATATTCTGTTTATTTTCGATTATGGAACTAGACTATAGGTAACTGCTTTAAAGAAAAAATTTATAGAAGCTACAATATTTACTGGTTGTGCTCAAGGTGAATCTGTTTTTATACCTAGAATACCACTAATCCCGTCGGAGTACCCTTTCCAGTTTAAAAGACTTCAATTCCCTCTGAAGATATGCTTTGCTATGTCTATTAATAAATCTCAAGGACAAACATTAAAATTTGCAAGAGTTGATTTAAGAGAAGACTGTTTTTCTCATGGTCTTCTCACGTTGGTGCTTCTAGGGTCAGTTCTTCTAATAATTTAGTGATTTTAGCACCTAAAGGGAAGACAACAAATGTAGTTTACAAAGAGGTCCTAAATACTAAATAAGTACATTTTTAGTTCAATTTTTTTATTTGAATTGTGAAATAATTAATTTTTTCTTTAGTACGGTATTTTATAGTATGAATTCTTAAATAGTATAATATAATTTACCTATAACTAGAATAATTACGAATTTTTGTTGTTGTTTACTTTGCCTTTTGATATTTTTCAACTTTAGTAACTTTAAGTTATTGATGAGTAAACATGATGAAAATAACAGATTTAGAAAAAAATATTCTGTTTCTGAAATTACTCTATCATTCAATTCACAAATTCATAAATATTACACACTACATTAAAATTAGCCGGATTGAAGTAATATTAAACTTTTTTTATCAAAACCTGCGATTTAATAAACGTATAGATTACAACTTGAATGATTCGCGGGCAAAGCCGCGACGGGAGATGCTAGTGTTTATATATAATAACCTATTTATTATACAGTACTCTGAATTGTAAAGAAATTAAAATAGCAATAATAAAATTAACAGTTCGGTTTTATTCTGAAAATGTTGTCCAAGTAAAAGTTTAGAAGAAATACAAAATGATTTTCTATAACTTGTATTTTCACATTAGTAACAATGAACTATGTACGGAGACAAAATCTATTTGGTTTGACGGTTCCAAGTTCAAAAAAGTGGTTTTGGAATGTCTCTACCGCCATGAAGTCTATGCATCTTCGTCTTTAAATTACACCATTCGGAATTCATTTTTAGTATTGCAGTATGTTGTAATGCCGATGAAACTTCAAAATATTTGATAGAAATTGTTTGAACCAATTTATATACAAGTGTCCCGAAAAGGTGGTGCACTGGCTATTCATTTTCGGATTATATGTCGCTTTATTATCTGTCTATCCGCCATTTTGTTCCTTTACAAAAAAGTAAGTCCAGAAATAGATAATATTTCCTATAAGCATTATGTATGTTACGTTTTACAAGTGTACCAAACACAAAGACTTTATTTTCTAATTTTCGAAATAATAGTCGTAATAAACTGTTAACTTTAAAAAATAAATAAATAAATTACGACACAATTTTTTTTATAGCGACGAAGAAAATGGTTTTTTTTTTCTTCTGCAGGTCAAAGGATAACCGAGTTAACGATAAAAAACTAATAACGATTTCTTGATAATTGTCTAATCACCCAAAATTAGCCTAACACCAAAATATTTTTGAATTATGATTATTTTTATCCATGGAATCAAAAGTTAATTTATTTCTTTAATACATAATAATAGTATATTTATTTTATTTGTATGAATCAATTTTTTTTTTAATTTTGCCATAATTCAAAAATATTTTGAGTGATGCTAATTTTGGCTGTTCTAGACAATTTCCAAGAATTTGTGTTTTTGGTTTTTGTCAATAACTCGGTTATCCTTTACCCTACAGAAAAATTAAAACATCCATTTTGTTTGTTGTTATAAAACAAATTATTTTGTCTTTTAATTTTTTTTTAAGTTAACGGTTTTTGAAATATTCGACGTTAAAAATTTTAAACGGCCGTCATTTTGAAAATTAATTATGAAAATGTTGTGTTTGGTACACTTGTAAAAAATGTAATTTACAAAATGCTTATACCTAATCTGAACTCAATATCTCATCTATTTCTAAAAGTTATAATGATTTTGTGTAAAAGAACAAAATGGCGGATAGATGGATAATGGCGGAAATCGACTATATATTATTTGACATTTTTTGTTCGTTTTGATGTATAAATGAATAGCCAATTCACCTTTTTTGGGACACTGTATATTTTACTTTTGTAAGGCAGCATCCATAGATCAATTTTTACTTTTTTCTCATAACTCCTGACTTGACATTTTTTAAAGAGCTAGCTAGATAAAATGATTAAATGGGTTTTGTTTGTTTGGCATTTAATTTTGAGTGCAATTATCTCAACATTTTAAACCTGTGTTTATTTGTATCATAATGTGTCTTAGATAGAATAAAACTAGAACACAAGTTCTCACCAAAATTACGTCTTATTCTAATATTATCTCACAAGTGAAGTTCAACATTTATTTATATTTCGTCTTATTATGTAATTTTACTAATTAAAATTCATAGACAAATATTATAATTAACTCAAGTGCGCCTAGGTCTCAGGAGACTTATAAACTCCGCCCATTTCATGCGAGTTGTTTATTCAGTTAAATGAATAGTTAATTTTCCCATTATAGTAACATTTCCGTTATTTGCTCTTGTTCTTCCTATTCTTGTCTACGGATATATTACCATGGTCATTGCCCTGAATGTCATGTTAAGTTTTTAGATAATTGGATTCTTTTCATTGTGCTCTTTCGAGAAATTTATTTATTTTTGGATGATCGATAAGTCAAAAACGTTTTCTCAGATTTAAACCAAATTTTTCATGAATTGTTATCTTGTCATTCTTAAAGGAGTTCGTTCAGCAGACCCTCCACAATACTGTTTCCAGTTCTATAGTTTCCCAGCTATAAATATTGCTATTTCAGCTGTCATATATAGTAATATTTAGACGAAATGAGCACTAATCGTTGTTACTTCTTAGACAATTTGATGAAATACACACCCTATATACAATATAAATATATTTAATACTTTTTTGTATTATTATATTTTATTTATACAAGTTTTACTAGCTACTTAATGGATAGTCATTATTTATTATATTTATTATATGTTCCATCGAAATATACCAATTTTTTCAATTTTTGTTTTTACCTATTAAATTTTTTTATCTATCAAAACACACACACACACACACACACACACACACACACACACACACACACACACACACACACGCTCGCACGCACGCACGCAGATAGATAGACAGACAGACAGATGAATTTAAGTATTGATGTAAGAATTTACCCTCCAAAAAACTTTAAAAACACACACACACACACACACACACACATATATATATATATATATATTAACCTATATTGAAATTAGTATATTTCGATCAACGTAGATCATTTCAACCATGAAAGAATAAAAGATCATGTATATACAGTGAGTGACACTGGGTAGGATCGGTTGACATTTCATGATCTCAGGTATCGGCGTTTCCATAAAGTAGTCGTCTAAGACTATTAAAATCAGGCTGACATTTAATTATTAGTCAATTCCGGTACAATTGTTTAAAATGAGTTGAATAAATCATACCTTTCATTTTCCACCGACTCGAACACTTTGAATGTTGAATTCTATAGAAAATTAATGCTTTTGTTTAAGGTATGAATAAAACTAATGTGCATAACAAGAGAATGTCTAATATTATTTTAGCGTCACTTACCTTTAATGCATTCAACCTCGTAATCAAGCTATACAAAAAAGTTAACAACCGTTAAAAATTGAAAAGCAATAAAACCAGGTATGACCGATTGTCTTTTTCATTGTGGAGCTCAGATATTTCATATTTACAGTATAGTGCGATTTTTATAGTTATTCACCGAAGTGGAAGCAAATTTGGAGTTACATTTCGTAAGAAAAAATATTTTCTCATAATCATCTTTGATTGCGTTGGTAAAATTTTTCTCGAAAGTAACCCTTAAGTTTACATAAAAGGTAAGATCGCAAATAAAATGTTGGCTATTTGTTGTCGTCTCTTCAAAAATTCCAGTTCTACAGTTAACGGTATAAAAACTACAACAAAGAGAAACTTTTGCACAGATTTCACCAAAAATGATTTGATCGACTTTGGTAAAATTTGGAGATGTAGTAAAATACGATTTTGAAGAAATTGAACAAAAATTGTAAATAAATTTTGATTGCTGTTGTTGTAAATATTGATTACAGTTTTACTTTATATCATATAAATGTAAAGAACACATAATTATCTTGGAACTTTAAATTCTTCTCCTATGACTTTATAACTCAATATTTTTGTTTAAATTTTCATTTTTTATCAAATGTACACCAAGTCTGATTGATTAGACATATATTAGCTTATTTTTTTGCTCCATGTTGTTTTATGGAAAAACATTAATAATTAATTTCGTACTAATCTTTCACAAAAAAAAATCAACTAGAAAAATTGTGTATATTTACTACCAACCAATTACCACATTTAGACTACCCAACTTAATGCAGCTTAGAAGCAGAACTTCGAAGCCAAAGAAATTGGCATAGCCTATACAGAGCTATTCAAAGACGTATCCTGGCGTGCTTAACAATAACAACATTTCTTTTATACTACAATTACTTATCTACTAAGTAAAGTATTGGTATGGAGTTAAAATGTCAATATTGCGATTTCAATACTTTTTGAGTTTTCAATTTCTAAGAATTAATTAAAGTACTGTACATTGTTATTTTGAATTAATTATTCTGGCTACATATTCTCCGTCTGTTTCTCTACCGGTCTATATGTGGTATTTTTGTCACGTATTACCCCCAGAATCCGAAAGATACAAGGTTTTAAAGTTTGATGTGTTCCGTGGAATAGCTAGGTTTTGATCTAAAGAGCGTGAAGGTTGGAATACCCTGAAAAGTAATTATTGTCAAGCAATACCGGTATCTCACAATAGATACTCAAAATTGTGCAGAATGGAATGATCACAAAGTACCTTCCTAAATTTAACAACAATACTAATTATGGTCCAACTTTGAAGGAACTTCATTGTTGTGTATTTTAAAGAGTTCAAATTAGATATCAGTTGACAACAATCATTTTAATATAATTAAAGTCCTGGTTTCCGTATACCTCCTATCCAAAATTTTGAAAAGAAAAGAATATGTTGGTCGCCTCTACTATTTTTTACACGGTTAGTGATGTTTGTAATTATAATTTTTAATTACCTTTTAATTTAAATTTTATTTACTGTCCCTTAATTCGCCAACTATCCTCTATGATTGTTTTATGATTTTCTTTTTAATTCAAAAGCTCTATCTACAAAAGTTATGTAATCACTCATAGTTAAAGAAAAATTAATTAGCTGTGTTATCTTCACGCTATGATGCCCGGTGACGAAAGATTGCTTGAATTCAGCAGTTGGATTGTAGAACAGGTTGTAAATTATCCTAATTTTTTGTGTAACATTATTTGGTTGGATAAAACAAATTTCTCCAATAACGGAATGTGCAATCTAAAAAACAACTATTACTGGTCAAAAGAAAATCCGTTAATTGTTAAAGAAGGGCTCAATCAAGTCAGATTTTCAATAAACTGCTAGTGGGCTATCTTAAACAATCAAATTTTAGCTGTGCACTTCTATGATGGAACTCTTATGGGTTGCTCGATACTGTGAATTGCTGGATGATATTCTGCTCTCATCTATTGATGAATTGCCTTTAAGTAAGCGAATGCAAATTTATTTTCAACAAGATGGAGCTCCAGCACACAACTTTGGCAGGGTAAGGGAATTTTTAAAGGCACATTTCCATAATAGGTGGATTGCTAACCAAGGCCCTATTGGTTGGCCAGCGAGAAGTCCAGATCTTTCTCTGTTAGATTATTTTCTGTGGGGTTACATAACACACCAGTTGTATAAATTTCTGTGGAAGAAATGTTAATTAAGGTAGAAGAGATTTTACACAACATATTGTAGAAATCTGTTAATGATGTTTTCAGAAGAGCGACTGCTTGCACTTATACTGATGGGGGACACTTTGAAACTCTATTATAATTAGCAATGATAATTATCACAGTTGAAAGCAGTAGTTAATAAAACAACTTTGTTAAAGATAAAGGTCTTAATTTTATACTGTATTTACTTTTAGTTTTAAAATTATGTATTGCAACAAGTTACGCAATACATTACGTTAATTTTCATTAAAATCATATGGCGGTAATAGTTGTTTTTACACATGACAGCCTGTAGCTCCGTTTAAAGAAAAATACCAAAGAACAAAAGTGTCATAAAATAATGTTTTACCAAAAAATCCAATTAAAAATATGGTGTAAGTATTTTTAAAAATAGAGATGGCGGCCATATTTAAAAAATGGAGGAGATTAAAAATACGGTAACACCGTATAAATCCAGGGAAGGTTCCCAATTTAAAGTTTTTCGAGAAATTGATAGTTTCCGAGATCCCAATGGCGGCCATCTTGAGTTGATCACCCTGTATATTTATAACAATAGCCAAGACAGTGTGAATAGTGATTTTGGCTCGAAAAAAGTTAAACTTGATTCAATGAATGAAAGTCTATAATTTAAATTGTTCTTTTGTTTTTCTTTAATTTATTATGTGACAATATTATTATGTAATAAACTTTTAAAATCTCAGATATTCTTACTTAACAACTATTTTCATGCTTGATATTGCCTTTAAGGTTATGTTTAAACCATTTCTCTTAACAAATTTGCAGCATTTTGCATGTGTCCATCAACTCGTGCTTTGACAATAGTATAATCAAGCATGTTTACAGATAGCGAACGGGGTTAGCAATCCCGAAGGAGCTAGCTGGATCTACACTTTATCCAAGTAGTCTTTGGTTAGATCCCTTTTCCTATCGGGTCGCTCTTGACCAACTATTGTTCTTTTCGACTTTGACGCTATAAGAGTATCCGAGGGCTAGTGTATTTATTTTACCTTCTTTTCTTCATTTTTTGTTTAAGGCGATGATGTTCGAAAGGTTTTTTGCCTTTAAATGGCATGGAAAAAAGAAGATATTGGGAAATGACAGTTAGGAAAACGAAATTTGGGAATTAAATTAATTTATAATAGTACTGTATGCACAATTATAAAATCGTGTGGTATCATATTTGTCTAACCTATTTCAATTTAGCATGCCCAAACTTTCGTTCCTCAGTCAGAACGTTGGTCTGGGCGTGAAGGGCTTATGTGATGGAGTAGCCGCAAGAAAATGGGATGGAAGGGGGGATTCTCCCGCGAATAAAATGATAAAATTAAAATTTTTAATGCGGCTTGTGAAGAACATTTAAAGACCATTTGTTGTTTATAATGGTTTGTAACTCCAAAGCCTTAAAAGTCATTGTAAATAAAACAAATTAAAAAGTAAGAATTAAAAAATATATGTGTATAATAATATATTTTGTCTTAATACAGTCGGGTACTTTTTACGTTATGCAAAATAGCACGAGCTTTTAAAACTTTTAAAACCATAACTTTTATATAATTTTACGATGTTTAATAATCTATTCTACAAAATTAGACAGAAATATTTAACGATGTAAATATCAACATTTTCAGATTTTTATAATTATTTTTTGAAATTTAAAGATTAAAAAGCCAAACCAACGTGCCAAATTGTAAATAAAAGAAAACTCCAGAGTCTGATGTTGAGGAATGATGTGCTTCGAAATTTGAGCTTTGAACCTGGGATTAACAAATAGGATACGTCTTTGTCACTAGTTTTTACTGACATTTTGGATTGGGGGTGACTATACATTTGAGATTATTACCAGAAGGTGTTAAATTAATTTGGTTTAAGCTTCTTGTACCTTTCAAGAGTTCGATGGAGGCCCTTAAGCTCTAATTAGCCTTCTTCCCCACTTACCTCGGTTGCGTAGCTATATTAAATATGAGTTTCATTTAAATTAAAAATCTTTTTTAAATATTTTAACTGCGTGTCTTTTGTTTATTAGCATTAAAGGAAACATTTCAAATTATCCTTGTCTTGGGTGTTTAAAGAACAGCTGACCTGCCCAAGACAATAGCATTGTACTTGTAACTGTAACGGGATTTAGAGTAAATAATACAATGACTTGAGATGGTAAACTTAAAGTAACGGTCCACAGATTGTGACACTCGATGTGCGTGACCTCAAGGCTTTGGAGTTCCCCTAGTACAAGATGCGTCATAACGGCCTTTGTTATTTATCTGTTGTCAAGGTTTAAAAAGTCTTTTCTTGAAATCTTATGCAACATATACATGGACTGTATGAACAGCATGTTCTGAAAGTATTGGCCAAAATTTTCAACATTTAGCAAATTTTTAGTTGTGGATTTTACATACCGGTAAGTCTTTTTGTTCATTTTTTCAAAATTATTAAAAATGATAATACAGATTTTATAGAATAATGGATATGTTTTGTTTTAGACCAACAACGAAATTTAGTGGATGTCCGAACTTCCAAATGTATGGCCGGTCACACGGCTGAACTGATAATGTGTTTCTTTTAGTATTCTAGGAATCCTAATTGTTATTTTTTTCTAGAATAACATATGTTGAAAATTCTTCACACGGTTAGGACCATAAAACTTCACATTTTATTAAAATATGGTTTTAAGAAATTCCAACTTTTAAGATAGTGACCGTTACTTTTTATAATTTTTGAACAATAACTTCCGAACAAGTAATTTCCGGGAGATATTGTTTAAGCCATTAATTTGAGTAAGAATGTATTGTTTATCATCGAAAATAGATATGATGATTAATAATACAACAAACCCATTCCTGTTTGAATAGATTATTCATGTTGTTGAGTGTTTAGGTTTATCACTTGATGACGGAAGTTGATCCATAATCTCGGAACTTCGTGAATTAGTTTTTAAGCTACATAAATTATGATCATTTTTCTATTAAATTATATCAGTAATACTGTATGAACACATAAGTTACTGTGAACCAGCAGATTTAGCTGTTAGTTCCGAAACAGTTTCACTCTTTCAAAAAAATGTTTATGATATTCTTTTGGTACTCATTTTTGTGGTTATTGTCCATTATACAATAAAGCCGATTCTACTTATATATTTTCAACATATTTAGTTAAGAATAGAGGTATTACGTATTTGGAATTAAAAATTAGATAATGATGGCAATATCCCTATTAGTAGAATCGATGGACAGTTTGTCATCTCGAGTGTAGGAATTTCCACGAAGGAGATTGCAAAATTTAGAACTAATAAATTGGCGACTAACATTCCTTCAGCAACGACTACCATAACCAAACTCTTCACCTTGCACACAAGGACATGTTCTACTTATGAAAATATTTCCTTTGTCAAATTAACAATGATTGGTTTGCTTTCACTTCGTTCTATCCTTGTCAAAATAACTTTTAAATTTTAATATGGTTATAAATTAGAGTTGTTTCATACAATTTGATAATGCACTTAAAATATTTTTTTAGCAAATAATGATAATACACTTAACATTTATTTAGCTAATAATGATAATACACTTAACTTTTTTTTAGCTAATAATGATAATTTACTTAACATTTTTTTAGCTAATAATTATAATACACTTAACAATTTTTTAGCTAATAATGATAATACACTTAACTTTTTTTAGCTAATAATGATAATACACTTATATTTTTTTAGCTAATAATGATAATACACTTATCATTTTTAGCTAATAATGATAATACACTCAACTTTTTTAGCTAATAATGATAATATACTTAACATTTATTTAGCTAATAATGATAATACACTTAACTTTTTTTTAGCTAATGATGATAATACACTTAACATTTTTTTTTAGCTAATAATGATAATACACTTAACATTTTTTAGCTAATAATGATAATACACTAGACATTTTTTTAGCTAATAATGATAATACACTCAACTTTTTTTAGCTAATAATGATAATATACTTAACATTTATTTAGCTAATAATGATAATACACTTAACTTTTTTTTAGCTAATAATGATAATACACTTATATTTTTTAGCTAATAATGATAATACACTTATCATTTTTAGCTAATAATGATAATACACTCAACTTTTTTAGCTAATAATGATAATATACTTAACATTTTTTTAGCTAATAATGATAATACACTTAACATTTTTTTAGCTAATAATGATAATACACTTAACATTTTTTTTTAGCTAATAATGATAATACACTTAACATTTTTTAGCTAATAATGATAATACACTAAACATTTTTTTAGCTAATAATGATAATACACTCAACTTTTTTTAGCTAATAATGATAATATACTTAACATTTATTTAGCTAATAATGATAATACACTTAACTTTTTTTTAGCTAATAATGATAATACACTTATATTTTTTAGCTAATAATGATAATACACTTATCATTTTTAGCTAATAATGATAATACACTCAACTTTTTTAGCTAATAATGATAATATACTTAACATTTTTTTAGCTAATAATGATAATACACTTAACATTTTTTTAGCTAATAATGATAATACACTTAACATTTTTTTTTAGCTAATAATGATAATACACTTAACATTTTTTAGCTAATAATGATAATACACTAAACATTTTTTTAGCTAATAATGATAATACACTCAACTTTTTTTAGCTAATAATGATAATATACTTAACATTTATTTAGCTAATAATGATAATACACTTAACTTTTTTTTAGCTAATAATGATAATACACTTATATTTTTTAGCTAATAATGATAATACACTTATCATTTTTAGCTAATAATGATAATACACTCAACTTTTTTAGCTAATAATGATAATATACTTAACTTTTTTTAGCTAATAATGATAATACACTTCACATTTTTTTAGCTAATGTACAACGTGTTTATATATAGATAGGAGGGCCAGCATTCATTGTCCTGGATATGCGTCTCAGCTTACATATCTTCATTAGCGGTCGCAATTTATGTTTTATTTTCAATACAATCAGTTTCTAAAATGGCTATAAGTAATCGTTAGTAACTTTGATTTTAGGTGATATTTGTTGATTTTTCCTATAGCAATATTTATCCAATTTACACCAAATTTGTTTGTACGTTGTTTTTACCAGTTTGTTATGGACAAAATAAAAAATGGAAATGAGTTTTAAATACATTTCTCCAATTTTCTTTCTGAATAACATATAACCGTTTTATCAATTTTTTTTCCTCAACAACTTCAGATCAATATATTGTGCAAAGATAGTGTATTTTTAATTTTTAAAATTGTATGCACAATGTTCCAATTATTATTATGTTCTAAATTATAACCTACAGTATATATCCTTTTTCAAAAAACACAATATTTTAATTTCCCTTGTATTGACATTTTGTAAATGGAAACTGAAGTAAATTTGAAATTAATCAACACCACCACGAATATCTATCCGTAATCAATTTCTTCAATAAACTGTCAACAGGCTATCACTTTTTGAACGTGGGGTTTATTACTCTAAAATAAAATTGTTTAACGCACTTCCAGAAAATTTAAAAAAGGTGTTAGCTTGTTGAAAATGCATTTTACTCTGTGGAAAATACCGTTGGACTTTCCGAAGCACTTAAACTCTGTCTGCTGGTGTCGGGAAGAGCTTATTTATTTTGATTTGTTGGATATTGTTTGAACGTTGTTAATCTATGTGTTGAATGTTGTTTTTTATGTAGAGTTGATGCTATTTTATTTAAATGTTATTTTAACATTTCATTTTAACGATATTTATATGTTAACTGTAAACTGTAATTATGACATGTCACATTTCTCATGGAACTATGGAGAGATATTGAAGTAAATAAATAGAACTAATAAATTTTAAATTTGGTTAAACTCGTACTATTTGATCCAAATTCTCTTGCTAATGAACGCATATTTCATAGAATTAATAGATTTTCAGGATGTGTCTAAGATCTGCTCAAATTTAATGGTCTAAGATTCTAAAAAAAGTAAAGTTTATAAAAATACAGCTGTATAATCTAAAAGTGTATTTATTTAATATATATACTCGTAATAAGATTTAATGTTTATAATCTGATATTTATTCTTTGTTGCAGGTAAGAAAAAAATAATTCACAAGTGTTCAATGTAAGGTATGATAACTTTTTTATTTAGAATATACACAATTAATTGTTTTATTTATAAGTACACCGTGAATTTCAATATGATAGATTTCAAATCTCAGTTGGAGGAGTTTGTACTAGATCCTGAGTGAACACTTTTCTCCTTGATGTTTGAAAGCAAAAATCCTCTCGGTCTTCTTTGCCTTAAAAAAGAAGCAGAAAGGATCAAATAGAGAACACCCCTAGCCGTCGTAGCTGAAAGTGGAATAATTATTTTCATTAAAATTAATAATAATAATAAGTGACTGGAAATATACAGCTGAAGTTTGTTTTGTCCGTGTAGATTAACATCCATTGTAAGCTTTCATGTTTGTACAATAACTTTCGTTGTATTGTTTAGCTATCATTGCTTTAATCTTAGTAGAGAATTCAGAATAAATAGGTGACTAATTATTTCTTAGGTTCATGAAATTACAGATATAGAAAATCTGTAAAAAAAAAACAAAAACTTGATGTAAGTTATGTGTGTATAAAGATTCTGTTGCGACTATAATTTAAGACTAAATACGAAATGAAGATGTAGGGTAGAAGTGGAAATATAGAATATTAATGATCGGATTCAGGAAATGGAGATAAATGGTTACACCATATTACAGAGAAAGGAAGTCGCAATCATTGTGAGAGAGACGATTTATTATAAGTGGAGGAAAGGAAATAGGAACAGGGAAAATAGGTAGAGAAGTGACGGAACAGCCTATTAGCGTAATCAATATCAGTAGTAACGAAGAAAAAGACTTATATATTTATTTTTTGCATACAGAAGCTTAGAAATAGAGAAAGTTAGTACCAAATACGTGTTTAGGGCGTCAATACTTATAGGTATAGCGAGTAAAACAAATATAACTTTCGATTTTTTTACATAAATTACTCCCCTAGAACTTTATGCGAAATGATTTGATGGTTATTTGTAGTTTTTGTATCGTGCTTCTTGTTACACAACTAGACGACTCAATAAAAACGGCGTGAAAATCGGCCCAACCGTTTGACCTGGAGGGCTATACAACCCGGTATCCTCAGATTGTTTTATCGATTTAGTTTTAGACGGCTAGAAATGACAACTTATCAAGTTTTTTTCACCATAATTTTTAAAATAACGTCTACAAAGTTTGAAAATCGTGAATATGGATGTATTCACTTTGCTATCCAAAAACTGCATCTATAAATCAGAAACAGCTACCATTTCAATGGCATCGGTATTTATAATAAAGTACAACTAGAGTATCGTTTTCTAAGTCATTTTTCAAGTTATTGTATAACTTATATTATAGAAACTAGCTAATGCCAATTGTTCAAGCTATCTACCATTTCAATGGCATCGGTATTTATAATAAAGTACAACTAGAGTATCGTTTTCTAAGTCATTTTTCAAGTTATTGTATAACTTATATTATAGAAACTAGCTAATGACAATTGTTCAAGCTATCTACCATTTCAATGGCATCGGTATTTATAATAAAGTACAACTAGAGTATCGTTTTCTAAGTCATTTTTCAAGTTATTGTATAACTTATATTATAGAAACTAGCTAATGACAATTGTTCAAGCTATCTACCATTTCAATGACATCGGTATTTATAATAAAGTACAACTAGAGTATCGTTTTCTAAGTCATTTTTCAAGTTATTGTATAACTTATATTATAACAACTAGCTAATGCCAATTGTTCAAGCTATCTACCATTTCAATGGCATCGGTATTTATAATAAAGTACAACTAGAGTATCGTTTTCTAAGTCATTTTTCAAGTTATTGTATAACTTATATTATAGAAACTAGCTAATGACAATTGTTCAAGCTATATACCATTTCAATGACATCGGTATTTATAATAAAGTACAACTAGAGTATCGTTTTTCCAGTCATTTTTCAAGTTATTGTATAACTTATATTATAGCAACTAGCTAATGCCAATTGTTCAAGCTATCTACCATTTTCAATGGCATCGGTATTTATAATAAAGTACAACTAGAGTATCGTTTTTCCAGTCATTTTTCAAGTTATTGTATAACTTATATTATAGCAACTAGCTAATGCCAATTGTTCAAGCTATCTACCATTTTCAATGGCATCGGTATTTATAATAAAGTACAACTAGAGTATCGTTTTCCAAGTCATTTTTCAAGTTATTGTATAACTTATATTATAGCAACTAGCTAATGACAATTGTTCAAGCTATCTACCATTTCAATGACATCGGTATTTATAATAAAGTACAACTAGAGTATCGTTTTTCCAGTCATTTTTCAAGTTATTGTATAACTTATATTATAGGAACTAGCTAATGCCAATTGTTCAAGCTATCTACCATTTCAATGACATCGGTATTTATAATAAAGTACAACTAGAGTATCGTTTTTCCAGTCATTTTTCAAGTTATTGTATAACTTATATTATAGCAACTAGCTAATTCCAATTGTTCAAGCTATCTACCATTTCAATGACATCGGTATTTATAATAAAGTACAACTAGAGTATCGTTTTCCAAGTCATTTTTCAAGTTATTGTATAACTTATATTATAGCAACTAGCTAATGACAATTGTTCAAGCTATCTACCATTTCAATGACATCGGTATTTATAATAAAGTACAACTAGAGTATCGTTTTTCCAGTCATTTTTCAAGTTATTGTATAACTTATATTATAGAAACTAGCTAATGTGAATTATTCAAGCTATCTACCATTTCAATGACATCGGTATTTATAATAAAGTACAACTAGAGTATCGTTTTTCCAGTCATTTTTCAAGTTATTGTATAACTTATATTATAGCAACTAGCTAATGCCAATTGTTCAAGCTATCTACCATTTTCAATGGCATCGGTATTTATAATAAAGTACAACTAGAGTATCGTTTTCCAAGTAATTTATCAAGTTATTGTATAACTTATATTATAGAAACTAGCTAATGCCAATTGTTCAAGCTATCTACCATTTTCAATGGCATCGGTATTTATAATAAAGTACAACTAGAGTATCGCTTTCCAAGTCATTTTTCAAGCTATTGTATAACTTATATTATAGAAACTAGCTAATGCCAATTGTTCATGCTATCTACCATTTCAATGGCATCGGTATTTATAATAAAGTACAACTAGAGTATCGTTTTTCCAGTCATTTTTCAAGTTATTGTATAACTTATATTATAGAAACTAGCTAATGCCAATTGTTCAAGCTATCTACCATTTTCAATGACATCGTTATTTATAATAAAGTACAACTAAAGTATCGTTTTTCCAGTCATTTTTCAAGTTATTGTATAACTTATATTATAGCAACTAGCTAATGCCAATTGTTCAAGCTATGTAACATTTCAATGACATCGGTATTTATAATAAAGTACAACTAGAGTATCGTTTTTCCAGTCATTTTTCTAGTTATTGTATAACTTATATTATAGAAACTAGCTAATGCCAATTGTTCAAGCTATCTACCATTTTCAATGACATCGTTATTTATAATAAAGTACAACTAAAGTATCGTTTTTCCAGTCATTTTTCAAGTTATTGTATAACTTATATTATAGCAACTAGCTAATGCCAATTGTTCAAGCTATGTAACATTTCAATGGCATCGTTATTTATAATAAAGTACAACTAGAGTATCGCTTTCCAAGTAATTTTTCAAGCTATTGTATAACTTATATTATAGAAACTAGCTAATGCCAATTGTTCAAGCTATCTACCATTTCAATGGCATCGGTATTTATAATAAAGTACAACTAGAGTATTGTTTTTCCAGTCATTTTTCAAGTTATTGTATAACTTATATTATAGCAACTAGCTAATGCCAATTGTTCAAGCTATCTACCATTTTCAATGACATCGTTATTTATAATAAAGTACAACTAAAGTATCGTTTTTCCAGTCATTTTTCAAGTTATTGTATAACTTATATTATAGAAACTAGCTAATGCCAATTGTTCAAGCTATGTAACATTTCAATGGCATCGTTATTTATAATAAAGTACAACTAGAGTATCGTTTTTCCAGTCATTTTTCAAGTTATTGTATAACTTATATTATAGCAACTAGCTAATGCCAATTGTTCAAGCTATCTACCATTTCAATGGCATCGGTATTTATAATAAAGTACAACTAGAGTATCGTTTTTCCAGTCATTTTTCAAGTTATTGTATAACTTATATTATAGCAACTAGCTAATGCCAATTGTTCAAGCTATCTACCATTTTTAATGGCATCGTTATTTATAATAAAGTACAACTAAAGTATCGTTTTTCCAGTCATTTTTCAAGTTGTTGTATAACTTATATTATAGCAACTAGCTAATGCCAATTGTTCAAGCTATGTAACATTTCAATGGCATCGTTATTTATAATAAAGTACAACTAGAGTATCGTTTTTCCAGTCATTTTTCAAGTTATTGTATAACTTATATTATAGCAACTAGCTAATGTCAATTGTTCAAGCTATCTACTATTTTCAATGGCATCGGTATTTATAATAAAGTACAACTAGAGTATCGTTTTTCCAGTCATTTTTCAAGTTATTGTATAACTTATATTATAGCAACTAGCTAATGTCAATTGTTCAAGCTATGTAACATTTCAATGGCATCGTTATTTATAATAAAGTACAACTAGAGTATCGTTTTTCCAGTCATTTTTCAAGTTATTGTATAACTTATATTATAGCAACTAGCTAATGTCAATTGTTCAAGCTATGTAACATTTCAATGGCATCGTTATTTATAATAAAGTACAACTAGAGTATCGTTTTTCCAGTCATTTTTCAAGTTATTGTATAACTTATATTATAGCAACTAGCTAATGTCAATTGTTCAAGCTATCTACTATTTTCAATGGCATCGGTATTTATAATAAAGTACAACTAGAGTATCGTTTTTCCAGTCATTTTTCAAGTTATTGTATAACTTATATTATAGCAACTAGCTAATGTCAATTGTTCAAGCTATCTACTATTTTCAATGGCATCGGTATTTATAATAAAGTACAACTAAAGTATCGTTTTTCCAGTCATTTTTCAAGTTGTTGTATAACTTATATTATAGCAACTAGCTAATGCCAATTGTTCAAGCTATCTACCATTTTCAATGACATCGTTATTTATAATAAAGTACAACTAAAGTATCGTTTTTCCAGTCATTTTTCAAGTTGTTGTATAACTTATATTATAGCAACTAGCTAATGCCAATTGTTCAAGCTATGTAACATTTCAATGGCATCGTTATTTATAATAAAGTACAACTAGAGTATCGTTTTTCCAGTCATTTTTCAAGTTATTGTATAACTTATATTATAGCAACTAGCTAATGTCAATTGTTCAAGCTATCTACTATTTTCAATGGCATCGGTATTTATAATAAAGTACAACTAAAGTATCGTTTTTCCAGTCATTTTTCAAGTTATTGTATAACTTATATTATAGCAACTAGCTAATGTCAATTGTTCAAGCTATCTACTATTTTCAATGGCATCGGTATTTATAATAAAGTACAACTAGAGTATCGTTTTCCAAGTCATTTTTCAAGTTATTGTATAACTTATATTATAGCAACTAGCTAATGTCAATTGTTCAAGCTATCTACTATTTTCAATGGCATCGGTATTTATAATAAAGTACAACTAGAGTATCGTTTTTCCAGTCATTTTTCAAGTTATTGTATAACTTATATTATAGCAACTAGCTAATGTCAATTGTTCAAGCTATCTACTATTTTCAATGGCATCGGTATTTATAATAAAGTACAACTAGAGTATCGTTTTTCCAGTCATTTTTCAAGTTATTGTATAACTTATATTATAGCAACTAGCTAATTCCAATTGTTCAAGCTATCTACCATTTCAATGACATCGGTATTTATAATAAAGTACAACTAGAGTATCGTTTTCCAAGTCATTTTTCAAGTTATTGTATAACTTATATTATAGCAACTAGCTAATGACAATTGTTCAAGCTATCTACCATTTCAATGACATCGGTATTTATAATAAAGTACAACTAGAGTATCGTTTTTCCAGTCATTTTTCAAGTTATTGTATAACTTATATTATAGAAACTAGCTAATGTGAATTATTCAAGCTATCTACCATTTCAATGACATCGGTATTTATAATAAAGTACAACTAGAGTATCGTTTTTCCAGTCATTTTTCAAGTTATTGTATAACTTATATTATAGCAACTAGCTAATGCCAATTGTTCAAGCTATCTACCATTTTCAATGGCATCGGTATTTATAATAAAGTACAACTAGAGTATCGTTTTCCAAGTAATTTATCAAGTTATTGTATAACTTATATTATAGAAACTAGCTAATGCCAATTGTTCAAGCTATCTACCATTTTCAATGGCATCGGTATTTATAATAAAGTACAACTAGAGTATCGCTTTCCAAGTCATTTTTCAAGCTATTGTATAACTTATATTATAGAAACTAGCTAATGCCAATTGTTCATGCTATCTACCATTTCAATGGCATCGGTATTTATAATAAAGTACAACTAGAGTATCGTTTTTCCAGTCATTTTTCAAGTTATTGTATAACTTATATTATAGAAACTAGCTAATGCCAATTGTTCAAGCTATCTACCATTTTCAATGACATCGTTATTTATAATAAAGTACAACTAAAGTATCGTTTTTCCAGTCATTTTTCAAGTTATTGTATAACTTATATTATAGAAACTAGCTAATGCCAATTGTTCAAGCTATGTAACATTTCAATGACATCGGTATTTATAATAAAGTACAACTAGAGTATCGTTTTTCCAGTCATTTTTCTAGTTATTGTATAACTTATATTATAGAAACTAGCTAATGCCAATTGTTCAAGCTATCTACCATTTTCAATGACATCGTTATTTATAATAAAGTACAACTAAAGTATCGTTTTTCCAGTCATTTTTCAAGTTATTGTATAACTTATATTATAGCAACTAGCTAATGCCAATTGTTCAAGCTATGTAACATTTCAATGGCATCGTTATTTATAATAAAGTACAACTAGAGTATCGCTTTCCAAGTAATTTTTCAAGCTATTGTATAACTTATATTATAGAAACTAGCTAATGCCAATTGTTCAAGCTATCTACCATTTCAATGGCATCGGTATTTATAATAAAGTACAACTAGAGTATTGTTTTTCCAGTCATTTTTCAAGTTATTGTATAACTTATATTATAGCAACTAGCTAATGCCAATTGTTCAAGCTATCTACCATTTTCAATGACATCGTTATTTATAATAAAGTACAACTAAAGTATCGTTTTTCCAGTCATTTTTCAAGTTATTGTATAACTTATATTATAGAAACTAGCTAATGCCAATTGTTCAAGCTATGTAACATTTCAATGGCATCGTTATTTATAATAAAGTACAACTAGAGTATCGTTTTTCCAGTCATTTTTCAAGTTATTGTATAACTTATATTATAGCAACTAGCTAATGCCAATTGTTCAAGCTATCTACCATTTCAATGGCATCGGTATTTATAATAAAGTACAACTAGAGTATCGTTTTTCCAGTCATTTTTCAAGTTATTGTATAACTTATATTATAGCAACTAGCTAATGCCAATTGTTCAAGCTATCTACCATTTTTAATGGCATCGTTATTTATAATAAAGTACAACTAAAGTATCGTTTTTCCAGTCATTTTTCAAGTTGTTGTATAACTTATATTATAGCAACTAGCTAATGCCAATTGTTCAAGCTATGTAACATTTCAATGGCATCGTTATTTATAATAAAGTACAACTAGAGTATCGTTTTTCCAGTCATTTTTCAAGTTATTGTATAACTTATATTATAGCAACTAGCTAATGTCAATTGTTCAAGCTATCTACTATTTTCAATGGCATCGGTATTTATAATAAAGTACAACTAAAGTATCGTTTTTCCAGTCATTTTTCAAGTTATTGTATAACTTATATTATAGCAACTAGCTAATGTCAATTGTTCAAGCTATGTAACATTTCAATGGCATCGTTATTTATAATAAAGTACAACTAGAGTATCGTTTTTCCAGTCATTTTTCAAGTTATTGTATAACTTATATTATAGCAACTAGCTAATGTCAATTGTTCAAGCTATCTACTATTTTCAATGGCATCGGTATTTATAATAAAGTACAACTAGAGTATCGTTTTTCCAGTCATTTTTCAAGTTATTGTATAACTTATATTATAGCAACTAGCTAATGTCAATTGTTCAAGCTATCTACTATTTTCAATGGCATCGGTATTTATAATAAAGTACAACTAGAGTATCGTTTTTCCAGTCATTTTTCAAGTTATTGTATAACTTATATTATAGCAACTAGCTAATGTCAATTGTTCAAGCTATCTACTATTTTCAATGGCATCGGTATTTATAATAAAGTACAACTAGAGTATCGTTTTCCAAGTCATTTTTCAAGTTATTGTATAACTTATATTATAGCAACTAGCTAATGTCAATTGTTCAAGCTATCTACTATTTTCAATGGCATCGGTATTTATAATAAAGTTGTTCAAACTATCTACCATTTCAATGACATCGGTATTTTATTATTTTTGTATAGGCTACATATGCAAAGAATAAAACAGCATATAAGAAAATTGGTCTATCATCTGTTGAATTGTCTTTCACACATTTCTCTTATTTAGAGAATGCTATGCAAAAAGTAGTTGAATTGCATTTGCCTTGATGTTTTATTTTAGCAGTTGACATCACAGTATTAAGTGGACATGACAGAACAATATTTGTTGTTTAACAATTAACACTGTGCAGCAGTGCGACCTACTTAATCTGCTTATTCAGGGACTGTTAATCAGAACTAGATAAAGCAAGACAGTGGGTTGGCAGTGTCGGGGTCACTTTTGACATTGTGGTTGAGTGACATGATAATAATATAGGTCGCCCCTTGACATTGGGATGTCATTGACAATGCCATTAATTTAGCACGGAATGTACTTGGCATGAGTTGTATTGTTAGATTTGAAGACTTAATAAACCGGCCACATGATAAACCCATTATTACCTTTATTTTTATGAAATATATTTTTACTTGTGATTAGGGTAATTAATCCTCACATTTTGCTATAATTTAACGAAATCGGTAGAGCTGATTTTGATAAATACATGTCTTACAACAGCCCCCCCCCCGAATTCTCAATAACTGGTTTTTTTGACGGATGTGATGAATATTTTATTTTATTTTTGTCATTAGAGGTTACATTTAAGCAAAATTTGATGAAAACCGTTAGAGCCTATTTTGAAAAAGCTATTTTATAATCTTTTTTCTTATGGCAGATTCTCCAAATTTTCGACTTATCAAAAGAATTAAAAAATATACCGAGATTTGAAAAAATATGCTTATTTACAGATTTTGATTAAAATCGGTCCATACATTTGAGCTGGACATAATACAAGCAGTATAGATGTCTCTACTGCTTCAGTAAGATAAGACAGCATGCAAAGAACCATTTTTTGTAGACTACTCTAAACAGATTTATCCATAAAAACTCGAAATCTAATTTTTAACCCATTACAAAGTTTCTCCATATTACGTGAAAGTAAAATATAAACTTAATTCTCAGACACAGGAGGGTGCTTATTTTATTTCCTATTTGTGTATTTCCTTGTTTTCCTACCTCGACATAATTATTAATACAAGCAGATTGTACAAACATATACATAGCTATTACAGACTCATTTAGTCCCTTAGATAAGAAAAATTACCACAAACCTGTTACAAACACACCATTTTGTAATTTTGTAAGTACTGTATTTGACTGGGTCAAAACATGCATGCAGGGCCGGATTTAGCATTTTAGCGCCCCTAGGCCCAATAATTTTTTCCGCCCCCTAGTCTGGTTAAAGTTACTTCCCCAAAAACCTTTATTAAAAATATATATCAAGTCTATTTTGTAACGAAGTTGATGCGTAATGTTGAAAAATAGTTTAACTTTACCAACAATTATTTGTTCCAATGAACTTCAAAATCAGAATGACTTTTTTGTAATCAATTCAAAAAATATGTTAAGTTATGGCTATTTATTTTTATTTCTAGATATTTTTTAAAATATTTTTTTCCTCGGCCGTGCGCCCCCTGGGAACTTGCGCCCATAGGCCGGGGCCTTCAGAGCCTATTGGGAAATCCGGCCCTGCATGCATGGTCAAATTTTCTGTGGATATTTATCCGTTCTTAGGTCCTCTGATTAAAAAAAAGTGGTTTTGGGAACAATCTCGATGTTTTGTTTGACGTCCATGCAGTGTTTAGAGCACAAACGAGTGACTTGTTTTTAATAAAATTTGGTGTGTGGTCTTGTTTCGGGATTTTGTTTTAACTCAAAATGTGGGAGCTACAGCCAATACAAAAGCCCAATAAATTACGGTTTTATCAAAATCGGCTCTTAGGATTTTTATAAAAGTTTGTTCAAGTATAATTTCTAAGGACCCAAAATATTGTTTTGTGAGTTATCGATAAAAAAAACAAAAAACATCGCCCATTGGTTTGTTATCGCAAAAAGATATGTTTCTTATAGGCTGCACAGATTATTGGTAAAGTGACTTAAACCCGTGTGCAAAATAACAAAAACTGTATTAGGGTCTACTATTTAAAATAATTGGCAAAAACTTTGACCACATTTATTTAAAGGTCGATTTTAATACAATATGATGTACGCTGGACTCGTTTATGGCACAAGCATGACAACTTTAGCCCTTATTTAAACATATACATATTTTTTCAAGGCGGCGTCCGTAATTAATTTACTTTTTAACTGACATTTTTGGTGTGGAACAGTTTTGCACAATTTATCTACAATTATATTCAACGCATAATAAAACGTAATTCAGATTCTAAATTTGAAAAAAAAAAAAAAAAGAAAAGAAAGAAAAAAAACCCTTTCTAAAACACAACTAAATTAATAGATTTTTGTAAAGATTTAAATTGATTTTTAAATAATTTGAAGTTTTGTTTTATACTCTTATTATAAAAAAAAATCATTTTAAAATTTACTGTACGATTTTCTAGTTAAAAAAAAACTTGTTTAGTGGTTTATAAAATCAACTCTACATACTAAGTCAAATCATATTAAAATGTCAACCGCTAAAACATTTAAACACAAACAATTGGTAACAAATTACTCTAATAGGTAGGATCCATTAACATTTAATAACCTCAGGTGCGGGGTTTTACATGAGGATAGTGCTTTAAATTTCTATTTTAAAAATTCTTTCAAATGAAAATTAATGTAGACTAGTCATTGAAAATTTGATAGCATAAAAGTAACAAAGAATTTAGAATTTGTGGATGCATTCAAGTATTTGGTAATTCTATGGATATGATGAAGTGAGAAAAATGGAACAGTTTTAGTGAATATTTGTTATATATGCTAGTTTAAGAATTTAACCCTGTGTTCGTTTTACATGAAACTCCTCCCAACCAATACATTGAAAGCAGTGTGTAGGCCGTACAGACGTTTATGTTCCACTTTGCATATTATATTTTACTTTGTCAACAGTCCAACTCTACTTTAAGTACCCTCACAAAGCTGTTGTCCTTGTGTAAACATAAAAACTTAATTTGTAAAATGGTTTGTCCACTTTGAGAATTTAGGTCAGTCGATAAGAGAAACAGAAATCATGAGAATGTATTGTATTGTTGTCTGTGTTATCGATTTGGCTGTCCTTTTACGAGATATGGCTCATGGTGGTTTCTTGTTGTCTATATAATTATATAACCTAGGAATGTGTTGAACCTGACTAAAGAAAGTTTTTTTTTACAATTTGAAATACGTTTTGATTGGTTTTATTCATTTTGGTATATTTAGTGGAAGGAAATTTTTGTTATATGTTATTTTTCACATAATAAAAACCTGGATACTAGAGACGATTTTTTGAAGTGGCCAACACATGACTATCAAATTACATATTACGGTATGTAATTGACCATATCTAAGTTAAGTTCGGAGATATTTATCCAAAATAATTAAAAAGTATGAGTTTTATAAAATATTTGATGTGACCAGTTTGACTATCCAGTTAATTTCTTACATTTTATCAAACCAGTTAATAGATATATTTCAAAAATTGTATGATGTTGTTTGGATTTTAGTTGTACACGGATAAACTGTTTTAGCCGATTTAAAAATTATTACTAACTTTCATTTTTATAAAAATCTTTTATTTTTCTCTATAAAAAAAGTTTGAATTTGGTATTTTAGGGTTTGAGGTGGCCAATGATGTATCAACCGATGTCAAATTTCAACTGCGTTAAAATTACATGAAATATTATTTTTCATCTAACTCGAATTATTATATAAAATTTTTCATAAAATAGGCCAACTCCTTTCACCCCACCTATTAAGTGTTTTGTTCAAAATTTAATCAATCGTGATACACGCTACAGTGCCCATAATGACGTCATTTGGTCTACTCGTTGTGGTTATAATGAGCGATTCATCGAAAATGCGTGAACCAAATTTTAGCTTTATCACTTTCCTTACTTCACAATTAAATAATTAAAAATACTTGCTTTAATTTTTTTTCGTATTTTCCTAAGTATCCCCCCCCCCCCAACCTAATAATTCCTTAAGATATACTCAGCATCAAACTTAAAATTCTACTTAATCGAACCACGTTATGTGTAGTTAAAGCGTATAAGACGCCACAGGCAAGCGTAATTCTTTAAATAGTTTGCTTTTCTGGTGGTTTAAAGGCGAAAAAACACGCAATCTACACCAATAGAAACCCATAGTTTTCTATTATCCTAATAGCATCAGAGTTGGAAGAGAGTAAGACTTGGAAAAGAGCATATAATAGAAACCCATAGTTTTCTATTATCCTAATAGCATCAGAGTTGGAAGAGAGTAAGACTTGGAAAAGAGCATATAATAGAAACCCATAGTTTTCGATTACCCTAATAGCGTCAGAGTTGGAAGAGAATAAGACTTGGAAAAGAGCATATAATAGAAACCCATAGTTTTCTATTATCCTAATAGCGTCAGAGTTGGAAGAGAGTAAGACTTGGAAAAGAGCATATAATAGAAACCCATAGTTTTCGATTACCCTAATAGCGTCAGATTCGGAAGAGAATAAGAGTTGGAAAGAGCATAAAATAGAAACCCATAGTTTTCGATTACCCTAATAGCGTCAGATTCGGAAGAGAATAAGAGTTGGAAAGAGCATAAAATAGAAACCCATAGTTTTCGATTACCCTAATAGCGTCAGATTCGGAAGAGAATAAGAGTTGGAAAGAGCATAAAATAGAAACCAATAGTTTTCGATTACACTAATAGCGTCAGATTCGGAAGAGAATAAGAGTTGGAAAGAGCATAAAATAGAAACCCATAGTTTTCGATTACCCTAATAGCGTCAGACTCGGAAGAGAATAAGAGTTGGAAAAGAGCATAACATAGAAACCCATAGTTTTCGATTACCCTAATAGCGTCAGATTCGGAAGAGAATAAGAGTTGGAAAGAGCATAAAATAGAAACCCATAGTTTTTGATTACCCTAATAGCGTCAGATTCGGAGGAGAATAAGAGTTGGAAAGAGCATAAAATAGAAACCCATAGTTTTCGATTACCCTAATAGCGTCAGATTCGGAAGAGAATAAGAGTTGGAAAGAGCATAAAATAGAAACCCATAGTTTTCGATTACCCTAATAGCGTCAGATTCGGAAGAGAATAAGAGTTGGAAAGAGCATAAAATAGAAACCCATAGTTTTCGATTACCCTAATAGCGTCAGATTCGGAAGAGAATAAGAGTTGGAAAGAGCATAAAATAGAAACCCATAGTTTTCGATTACCCTAATAGCGTCAGACTCGGAAGAGAATAAGAGTTGGAAAAGAGCATAACATAGAAACCCATAGTTTTCGATTACCCTAATAGCGTCAGATTCGGAAGAGAATAAGAGTTGGAAAGAGCATAAAATAGAAACCCATAGTTTTCGATTACCCTAATAGCGTCAGATTCGGAGGAGAATAAGAGTTGGAAAGAGCATAAAATAGAAACCCATAGTTTTCGATTACCCTAATAGCGTCAGATTCGGAAGAGAATAAGAGTTGGAAAGAGCATAAAATAGAAACCCATAGTTTTCGATTACCCTAATAGCGTCAGATTCGGAAGAGAATAAGAGTTGGAAAGAGCATAAAATAGAAACCCATAGTTTTCGATTACCCTAATAGCGTCAGATTCGGAAGAGAATAAGAGTTGGAAAGAGCATAAAATAGAAACCCATAGTTTTCGATTACCCTAATAGCGTCAGATTCGGAAGAGAATAAGAGTTGGAAAGAGCATAAGATAGAAACCCATAGTTTTCGATTACCCTAAATAGCGTCAGATTCGGAAAAGAACAAGACTTGGAAAAGAGCATAAAATAGAAACCCATGCCTTCCAATACCCCAATAGCGACAGGGTCAGAAGAGAACAACAGTTAGAAAAGAGCATAAAATAGAAACCCATAGTTTTCGATTACCATAATAGCGTCAGATTCGGAAGAGAATAAGAGTTGGAAAGAGCATAAAATAGAAACCCATAGTTTTCGATTACCCTAAATAGCGTCAGATTCGGAAAAGAATAAGACTTGGAAAAGAGCATAAAATAGAAACCCATGCCTTCCAATACCCCAATAGCGACAGGGTCAGAAGAGAACAAGAGTTAGAAAAGAGCATATAATAGAAACCCATAGTTTTCGATTACCCTAATAGCGTCAGACTCGGAAAAGAATAAGAGTTGGAAAAGAGCATAAAATAGAAACCCATTGCCTTCGAATACCCCAATAGCGAGAGGGTCAGAAGAGAACAAGAGTTAGAAAAGAGCATATAATAGAAACCCATAGTTTTCGATTACCCTAATAGCGTCAGACTCGGAAAAGAATAAGAGTTGGAAAAGAGCATAAAATAGAAACCCATAGTTTTCGATTACCCTAATAGCCTCACAGTTCGAATTGACAACTATCGGATTGACACTTGGTGACGAATATTTTGGTTGTTTTTTATTTAGTTTTAGAGACATGTGAGTGAGACAGGATGAGTTGATCAAAATTCCAAATGGTTGTCTTAAAAATGGTAATTTTAATACTTAAATACAACACCATACAAATAAAATACTGTTTTAACTGATGAACCGTCTTAATTTCCGTATCTTAAATCTCCATTAATGCATTGCCTACGTCAACAAATCGTCAACTTTCAAACCTAATAATTGTCTGGAAGAGTTAGTTGTTAGCATTTTCAATGTTTTGAGGACATAATTTGGAAGTAGAACCGGAACAGTAGAAACCGTAGAAACAGTAGAAAACCGACGTCTGATTACGATGTGCTAATTAGTTGCGGCTATGCTGTTGTGTAACAGAACTTTCTATTTTACACGGATATCCTCTAACGCAACCGATCCTCTTGTTTGTTTGACGTGATCTTGTCAATAGTTCATGTTGTACACGGTTTTCCTAACCTTCCCATCTAGTCAGCCTTTCACTCA
This sequence comes from Aphrophora alni, assembly GCA_963513935.1. Classification (NCBI taxonomy): domain Eukaryota; kingdom Metazoa; phylum Arthropoda; class Insecta; order Hemiptera; family Aphrophoridae; genus Aphrophora; species Aphrophora alni. The sequence continues at coordinate 73,515,425 of OY740769.1, forward strand.
ATGCGAATGGTGCTTTTTTTTAATAATTGTATAGAATATATGAATAATTGGACACTCAGATGATTAGATGACGTG